>CAUYQG010243855.1:0-10516 GCA_963574415.1 Tarsius wallacei
ATTTCATATAATATTCTCTTAGATTACACAAAAGAAAGATACTGTACAAATGTGACATTAAAGGCATATAACTTGTATACTACTCCATTTACCTCAAACATCTCATGGAATTATTAGAAACACACCCTGGAGAAAAGTACAGAAAGTGGTAAAATAGAGAGAAAAAAAAAAGTGGTGTGAAAGCAGTCTGTATAATTAGAGAAAGACTCAAAAGAGATTCTTCCCTAAGGAGAATAGTTCACTGAGGAACAGGTGGACAGAGGCAGGGTGAAGGGGGTGGTCAGGACATGACAGATCTCTCTAAGCTGCCTTGTATTGTCAGGTACAAAAGACAAAAGATTGAAGACATTTTTATAGGATAAGACAAAAATAGGTTGAACTCCTACTGTCTCCGGAGAAGGTAAGATTTGTTTTCTTTTTTATAATCTGGGGAAGAAGGATAAAGAAGGAAACTTTGGGTTCCTAGCACATTTTGAAATAGAAGAATGTTTGTGAAGAGGGGCTTTTCAAATCATCTCTTCTTTCAGAAGGCTTTTTAACTCTGGAAAATCTGAGTATGCAGAGAAGGGAATGGCGGTAAAAACTCAATGTGGTATACTTCCCTATTCCAAACAGATTGCTGAAGTCAAAACATAATCTTAATTAAATTAAATTTACTGGCAAATGAAAAGATGTTTGCATTTCCATTAGTCTACTTGGGTTTCACAAATCTCAGCTTCACACCAGGCATTAGATTTCAAGAAATGCAAACCTGAGCAAGAATTTTTATTGAGGTAGTTCTCTCAGTGAACTTTTAAATAATCTTTAGAAGTTAAATAGAAGCAAAATTAATAATTTTATAAAACATTCATATCCACCAAGATTTGAATACCATTACATTCATATGACAGTGACCTCAGTCAGAATTCAGTCTTTACATCTAACCATAAGATATCTAAATGCCAGATATTGAAAGTCAGAATATTTCATTGAGCTCTCTACTTTTATAACTGCTCAGAATATACCTTAAATAAGTAATTAATTTATTCTTATTCTTCTGCCAAAAAGGATTACACCTAAATATATTATATACATTTTTAAAAGCCTGCTAGTTTACCCATATAAAAGAAATAATAAGAACTATAATTTGTTCATTGTTAATTAAAGCACAATGTCATTATCCTCAAAAATACAATGTTTTAAAGGCGGTGAATATCATAAAATTGGATTTCATTTACAAATAATATTCATATGAATAGACAGGTAACAGAAGTCACTTATATTTTTGTTTTTCTTTTTAAATCATGAAACATTTTAGTGGGCAGGGGCTTTCACTGGTGCTGATTTATGTACAACATAGGAGAGAATCCTTATAGCCTAGATCCAGATTTACTATAGACAGCAGTATACTATCTAAGACACAAAAACTGTAAGTCATAAAATCCATTTCATAAAGTGTGCATGTTAGTATACCAGACCTGCAACAAAATTAAAGGGATACTACTTTGGATAATTCATGTGTTAAAGTTAAAATAACTAATAAAAATAGTTATGACTACATATGGAAATACCGTATAATAACCTATATAGAGATAAAATAACAGTGCTATCTAGGAATATAAGAGCACAAGATAAAAACATAAATGCTAATTCTTGAACAAACTGTGAAGGATATTTGTTCAATGACAAATGGCTCCAACAACACCTCCATCACTAAATCAAAGCAAAGAGGTAAGTATAATGAAAATTCAGCCCTCACTTTAAAGCATTAAAACCTGTAAACCTTTATTAATTAAAGTATAGTTGTTGTTGTTTTTTTTAAAAAAAAAAAAACTACTTCTTTTGAAATACTTGCGTTTCAAGTGATTAGCCCCAAACTTGAGATAGACAAAATCTGTATGTCCTGGCATTTGGTAGTTCATGTTCAGTTATCTGTAGCCCATATATGGATTTGTGTTAATATAAAGTCAATACTTGCACATTAATAAAAATGAACTCAAGTTCATTTTATAGATTGATATTATACCCCACTATATGTAATGTAACCACTATATGCAATAACGTTTTACTTATCAACTTCATGTAACTAATTTTTTTTTTTTTAGTTGGGATCTCCCTCTGTTGCCCAGGCTGGGGTGTGGTGGCATGATCACAGCTCACCACAGCCTTTACCTCTTGGGTTCAGGTGATCCTTCCACCTCAGCTTCTCTTGTAGTTGGGATCACTGGTGTGTACCACTACACCTGGCTACTTTTTATAGAAATATAGAAATAAAGTCTCACTGTGTTGCCGAGGCTGGTCTCGAACTGGGTTTAAGCAATCCTACTGCCTTGGCCTCCCAAAGTGCTAGGATTACAGGAGTGAGCAACTGAGCCCAGCCAACTTCATGTAACTAGATTTGAGGTCCAAGACCTTTAGTGCTAGTTAGTGCTAGTGCTTACCTGTGATCTGTGTATGATGACAGAGGCATAACTCCCCTGAGCAAGCCACTTCGCTGTGCTGGATATCTTCATCCCAGTTCCTGCCAAATTAATGCTGAACTGCCCCTGGATTATCACCAAAACAAAACAAAAATAGATGGAATCCATAAAATATTTAAGAATACTCTTAGCCAGAAACATCTGCATGGGAATTACATACGGAGGGACTCAAATTACTTTCCAAGGGTTTTCCTTTATAAAATGAAAGAATATTAATACATTCTTACTATAAAGAAAATGAACCAGCTAAGGATTTTAAAAACTGATTACAAATAGGCCTTCTCAATTACAAATGATGAATTAACACCACATCATGTTATTTGTGGAGGAGCAATTCTGCCCAACCACAGGACTCTATGATTTGACAACTAAAGCTCATGGTCCTGTAGCAATTGTTAAGTCCTGACAGAAGAATTTTCATAAAGACCAACACTTGTCACACTTTAACATTTCTTCAGTTTCAATCTGTGACCCTTCATTGCTAACTTCTGTGATGTCACATCTGTTTAATGTATTTTCTAGAACCTTCTGTTATTGTGCCCTCCCCTTTTGTGTTAGGCATATTACTTAATCTACCTCATAAAACTATTGAATATGGTGCTATTGTCCTGGCTATTATGTCCATTTTAAGTACCCAGAGAGTACTTAAAATGGCACATGATGGCACATGATTTACACACATCATGGTGTGTGGGTCCCCTCGTGGCTTGTGACCTAATTCTATTCAAGTTCAAGGACCATTTTCATGTCAAAATATTTCAGACTATTGTTAACATGAAACTTCAAATATCTGGTGACTGATAAAATGAATAAGTAAAAGGGGTACAATTTATGTTACATTTATATAATATTGCAGTACAAATATATACATTGAAAACTAGACGTTCAAGTTAATTCAGCCTCCTGACAATCAATGTTCAGCGTGCATATAGATTCAAAATGATATTAAGGCATTCTTAGATTGCATCACAATATCCCAGTAGCCTAAGATTCATGAATCTTGAGCAAGCCTGTGATGAAACATTAAGTTTTACACTATATGAATGAAAATGTTATTTTGTCGCAAAAGACAAAGGAGAGAGCAAGGGTAAAAATCCTGATAAGGGACAAGAGAATTCAAGTTGCAAATCATGAAGCCATGACAAGGAAGTACTAAAAATCATAATCCATAATGAAGAGATAACGTGAATATTACACATCAAATAACATAGCAACAACTTTTTTTTTTTTTTTTTTGAGTTGGAGTCCCACTCGATCGCCCAGACTGGAGTGCAGTGGCCGCTCCCGGCCACGGCAGCCTCAACCTGCTGGGCTCCGGCGATCCTTCCACCTCAGCCTTCTGAGTAGCCGGAATTACAGGCGCGCACTACCACGCCCGGCTAATTTTTTTTTGATTTATTGTAGAGATGAGGTTTTGCCTGCCCAGGTGGGTCTCGAACCCGCGGGCTCAGGCAATCCATTCACCTCAGCCTCCCAAGGTGCGGGATTACAGGCTGAGCCACCGAGCCTGGCAGCAACAACTTTTATAAAGCAAAAACTGTAAGAGATGCAAAGAGATATAGATAGACACACCCTAATGATAGGAAAATTTAATATGTTACTATCAGTAACAAGAAAGATCTAGTGGACAAAAATGAGAGAGGTGATCTAAACAATATAATTTAAAAGGGTAGATCTTATGGATATGTATTAAGCTCTACAGCCCAATAATAACTAATACACATTCCAGATATCTACCAACTGACTCTGGAAACTCAAAATGGATGCTGGCCATGACCCACTGACATTGGCTGAATACAATCATTTCACTTACTCTTATGTAATTGCAAACCAGCTAAAAAGATACACATTACTTTTGTCTTTATATAGATTTTGTGGCTTTGCAAAGAAGTGCAGAACATTTACTTTACTTCACTCTTGACATATATTCTAAAGTCACATCATACTCCTTAACTTCATCTCATATTGCAACGTGACAGTTTATTTTCCTTAAAGAGTGCCATATGTGTCTATTCTCTTTTTAGTATTCATATCCCAGGGAATCCTGTCATAGTCACAGAAGATGTAGTTTTGATGAATTCCAAACAACAGAATAAGTTCTTTCTGTGACATCAAACATCTGGAGAGTATTCATCCAAATGTTGTGCAACTTAACACAGAATCTGGTTTATATATTTGACAGAACATCTCCAAAAATACTGGGCAGTTTGTATTTTTGGTAACAGTAGCCTCAAGCAGATAAATACAGACTGAATATAGATGGGCATAGCTCCTTTTGACAGCATTTCTCTATGCTCAATAGCATCTAATTTTGGAAATAGAACTTTGCATTCCAGAAATGGCTGGAAAACCATGTGAGAGGCATCTCATTCCAATGAGTAGAGAGGAGCATTTTATTTCTGATTTTGCCTAACTTTCTCAAAGATCTCGAACACATTGTTAACATGGAATGTTTGTTTCTTCAACTATAAACTGGGACTGCCCTGTTTATAGATACATAATGTTCTCAAGATATTATAGGGGAAAATAGGATTACAGAGAAACTGGAGAAAGAGAGTAATGAAGAAATGGAAATAGCTATCTTTTTTTTTTTTTTTTTTTTTGAATTGGAGTCTCACTCTGTTGCCCAGACTGGAGTGCAGTGGCCGCTCCCGGCCACCGCAGCCTCGACCTGCTGGGCTCCAGCGATCCTTCCGCCTCAGCCTTCCAAGTAGCTGGAACTACAGGAGCGTGCTACCATGCTTGGCTAATTTTTTGATTTATTGTAGAGATGAGGTTTCGCTTGCCCAGGCGGGTCTCAAACCTGCGGACTCAGGCAATTCACTCACCTTGGCCTCCCAAAGGCGTGGGATTACAGGCTGAGCCACCGAGCCTGGCTGGAAATAGCTATCTTAACATTTAAAAGCCTGATTGTACAAATATCTATTATTCAGATTTCATGCACATCAAGAAACATTTTGTTTATAAAAATTGCTCTTCTGATCAGATATTTCCTGAGGAGAGTTCATTAGTAAATAAAAGGAATTTTTATTTCATTTGACAGATATATGATTTACTTGTATATCAGACTCTTGTGAATTTTGTTGATGTCTCATTGACCAGATCTTACTCAATTCAACATATAATAAAATGAACCAGGTTTCCAATGTAATGATATCTATGAGGCTGCAGCAGACTGTTCACATCTCTAGGTTGCATTGTCTATTTACTTTTCTCTAATCACATTAAATATACAACCAGAAGGCATAACTTAAAAGGAAAAGGGGTTGTTGGACAAACTTGACCAGTCCTGAGAAAGGTTAACCATTAAAGAATGAATAATATTCATTTAATAAGATCAAAAAATAAGGGTCACCAAAAAAGATATCCATATACTGGGGAAAAGATTGTTCAGATGTTAAAATTTTACATTACATCCTTCACTTTAGAACAGGTGTCCAAAGAGACAGTGCAAGGCTTCAGAAGGGATGTGGGGGGGTGCTCATCAGAGGGACAGACCTTGGAAGGAAATTAAATGGAAGATAGTAGGTCAGGGTCCCCATCTGGGAGGTAGTTATTGGTCACTGGAATGAGTAAAATAGGGAAGAAGAATGGATATGAATACAGCTAACCAGGCTCAGAGTGAGAACACTGAATTATTCTGCAAAGCTACTTGCTTTTTAAAAATATAGCCAAGAGAGGAAGCACTTTTAGAGTGGCAATGTGCGGAGCCCATGGACACTCCAGCAGAACAATCATAACTAGTGAAAATTATAAATACAGTACCCATTTAAAGTTTCTGACAATTTTCCTAAGGTTATACAACAAATGGAGAAACATTTATTCAAGAAAATTCTATTAAATCTAGGTAAGAACAGTGATAACCTGTGGCATTTGAACCATGGTTCACACGCTCTACCGCTTACTCAATGAGATGATAGTTCTAGTTGTGGTAGCAGCAGTTAAGAAGACAGGACTCCATTTCCCTTAGTTCCCTGTTAAAGCTGGAGTTTCTCTTTGGAAGGTAAAAGTCACCAACATTTCTCAGCCCACTCAGCTTTGTATTGCAGAAGTTCTATTATAGGCAAGATTACCTGAGAGTCTAAGTCTCCCTTCTTTCACCAAATCCCTACCCATGGAGTAGATCTATCTGCCTTAGGAATAGCACACCAAGAACACTAGGCCTGAATCATCCTCATTCAAAATCACTGGCAGGGCAGAGGGTCCATGCCAAGAAGGGCAAAGCAAGAAGATCAGGGGTTACTGCCATGTCCCAGTAATGTTTATAGAGCAGGGGTATTACTCTGAGGAATAGGCCACTGTCCCTGCCCCCAGATCCATAGTATTCGTGCAAAGATTCTTCCTTGGGGGAGAATCAAGTTGTAAAAACAGAAAATTTTATAGCTTTCCTTAAGGAGACTTAGCTTATTTGTAATAGTGCATGAAGTTCAAGCTTAAGGGTGCTACTGAAAACAAGATGGTTGTAGCTCAATGAAAACAACAAGCAAAATGGTAGATAAAATTTATGTTTAACAGAGAAAACTAGGAAAAGAAACAGCTAAGAAGGGTGCTTCTTGGCGTCTTTACTTACCTTAAAGACTGACCTATAAGAGTAATTGAAGCTCTGGGGACACAATTTAATTGGATAATACTGTGGAGCAGTTTATGCCCTCAGGGTATTGTTGAAAGAATAGAGCAGTCATCTAGCAATTAGCAGAGACTAAGAGCTGAGCATGATTTGGGCAGAGGCAGACCAGTTGGAAAGTTAAGAGAGGAGTCAGGGAAAAAGAATTGAAGAGAAGCCAGGCCCAGTGGCACATACCTAGAATCTCAGCACTATGAAAGGCTGAGGTGAGAGGATTGCCTGAGCTCATGGGTTCAAGACCAGCCTGGGCAACTTGCTGAGACCTCATCTCTACAATAAAAATAAATAAATAAATAAATAAAAAATAGCCAGGCATGGTGGCACGTGCCTATAGTTCCAGCTACTTGGAAGGCTGAGGTGGAAGAATCTACTGAGCCCAGCAGGTCAAGGCTGTGGTGGCTGTGAGCATGCCACTGCACTCCAACTTGGGCGGCAGAGTGAGACTCAAAAAAAAGAACTAAAGAGAGATCTGCTAAGATCACTATTATCCCTAGGGCAGAGAAGCATCAAGGTGATACTGCATGCCCAAGGCTGTGTACTTAATGGTGTCTATTTACTTCTCTGAAGCTCTGTTCATTTCTCTTTCTTTTTTCCCATTTTTCCTTCAGATTGCACTGTTGCTCTTATTATCTCTTCAAATCTGCCAATTCTACTGCTAGATCCAATCTATTGTTTGCATTCCCCTATGAAGGGCAATATCAATAGCTGCGTACTACAAGGAAAATAGAATTCACTGAAACAGTTCAGCCAAGGAACTAAACACATACACAAACAAACAAGCCAACAAAAACAATAATAATAAGTCCTAGAGAGAGGGAATGGGGGGAATCAGTATTTACATTTGCTATAATATATTACCTAAAATGTTCAGTTTTTCACAAAAAATCGTGATATATACAAAGAAACTAGAAAGAATGACTCATATATGAGAAAATGGCAACAAAAACTGCTTTTGAAAGATATCAGATATCAGACTAAGCAGGCAAAGACTTCAAAGTAGCTAACATAAATATATCAAAGAACTAAAGAAAAGTATGTTTAAAAAAATAAAATAAGGTATGATAAAAAAAATCTCAGCAAAAAGAGAATACCACTAAAGATATATTTTATAAAAGAGTCAAAGGACAAGTCTAGAGTGGAAAATTACAATAACCAAGATGAAAAATTCATGAGGGGAATGCAAACAATAGATTGGATCTAGCAGTAATGGTGTCTAGTAAATAGACACCATTAAGTACACGAACATACACATAATGAGAATACCAAAAGGGGAGAAGAAAAGGAAAAGAGCAGAGAATATAAAAGGGGTGCCAAAAATTTTCTTTTTCACTCAAAAGATAGCATTAATCAAATGAATGCTAGCATCATCATGCAACAGTCAGGAGGTCAGAAAAATGGGGAAGGCACAGTTAAGTGAATGTCATACTACACATTGCTACTGTCATTTAGTTAAACTTTGAAAAGTAACATATAGATAACATCTCTTAAAATGTGTATACATTTTTAGCACCCCCATATTTGAAGAGAAATGGCTGAATACTTTCCAAAATTGGTGAAACGCATTAATCTATACATCCAAGAAGCTCAGTAGACTCCAAGACAAGTAGACACAAAGAGAGTCATGCCGAATATGTCACAGTAAAGATGCTGAAAGACAAAGAGAAGAGAAAATCTAAAAGAACCCAAGTGAAAATGACCACATACATGGAAACCTCAATAAAAGAAACACCTGACATCTATTATCTATCTAGAGGCCAGAAGGCAGTGAGTTGACATATTTAAAGTACTGGCAAATAAAACTGTAAATTAGGAATTTTTAAATAGGCAAATCTATCTTTTAAAAATTAAGGCAGAATAAAGCTTTTCACAGACAGACAAAACTGAAAAGACTTCTTACTAGCAGACCTGCCTTATAAGACCTACTAAGGAAAGTTCATCAGGCTGAAATCAAGTGACATCAGGCATTAATACAAATCAGTACAAACAAAGAGTACTAGTACAGGTAATTATGTAGATAATTATAAAAAAACTATAATTTCATATTTCTTCTTTCTTCTCTTAACTAATTTAAAAGCACTTGTATATACCAAGGTCTATACAGTTATATTATTGACCTGTACTACATAGAAATGTAATATAGTTAACAACAATAGCACAAATAAGGCAAGTGGAAGGAAAGTCATTCTGGAGTAAGGAAATGACATCAGATGACAAATCAAATCCATGGAAAGAAATTTAAAGCAACCAGGAATATTAAATAAGAAAGTTCATATAACAAACTCAATGAATATATCATTGTACTCATTATTCTCTCATACTCTCTAAAATACATATAATTACGTAAGGTAATAACATAACAATATATTGTGAGTTTGTTGCATTTATAAATGATACAAGGTATAACAAATATAACACAAAAAGGGGAGGAGGAAGTAAGAGTACTGTTTCTATATTTTACTGGATATGTAGAAATATTCAATAGCATAAACCTGAAGTAGATTCTGATAAGTTAAGACATATTTTAAGCCCTCAAACAACTACTAAGAAAGTAATTTTCTAAAAGTGATGTTAAAATGTTACACTAGAAATAGTCATTGAATAAAAAAGAAAGCAGTAAAGAAGAACAGCAGAACGAAGACAACATGAAACACATAGAAAGCAAAAAGTAAAATGGTGGATGTATATCCAGACATATCAATAGTAACATTAAACAATCCACTCAAAAGGTAAAGATCCTACAAAATATTCTGTGAGACATTCTTAAAATCCAAAGACATAAGTAAGTTGAAAGTAAAGGGTTGTCAAAATAGTAAAAGGCATCTATGAGAAACCCACAGCCAGCATACTCCTAAACAGACAAAAATTGGAATCATTTCCCCTGAAAACTGGAACAAGACAAGGATGCCCACACTCACTCCTCCTGTTCAATATAGTATTGGAAGTCCTGGCTAGAGCAATCAGAAAAGAGAAGGCGAACAGGGGTATCCAAATAGGAAAAGAGGAAGTCAAGTTATCTTCCTTTGCAGACGACATGATTGTGTACTTTCAAAACCCAAGAGAATCTGTCAAAAGCCTCCTTGCACTGATAAAGGACTTTGGCAAATTCTCAGGGTATAAAATAAACATGTAAAAGACAATCGTATTTCTTTACACCAATAATAAACAAACAGAAACCCAAATAAAAAGCACAATCCAATTCATAATAGCCACACAAAAAATGAAATACCTTGGCATCTTCCTAACCAGAGACATGAAAGACCTTTACAATGAAAACTACAAAACACTGCTCAAAAAAATCAAAGATGACACAAGCAAGTGGAAAAATATCTCATGCTCATGGATTAGAAGAATCAACATTGTGAAGATGTCCATCTTACCTAAGGCAATCTACAGATTTATGTAATACTCATCAAATTACCAGCAACATTCTTCT
>CAUYQG010243856.1:0-19240 GCA_963574415.1 Tarsius wallacei
AACAAAAAACAACTTGATTTAGAATTTTATTTTAGAAAGTTTATAACAAATATCAAATGTTCAAGACATTTGATCAAATAGTATCACAGGTCACTGTGAAACAATATTCATTTAACCAGAATGATAATTAAAATACTTCAAGGCAAATACAGAAAGTTACACTGTTGTAACAAAATGTTTCTTTGAATACAGAGGATGCAGTTTTCTTAAGTAATTATATATCTGATAAAAGACAATATGAAACACAGGAAAATTATAGGACAGATTTTTCTTTTTTTGTTTTCATGACAGGCCACTCAAAACATTAAAAATAACTGTTAAGAAAGATTAATGCTCCAAGAAAACTTTGTTCTTGTAGTTGACAAAAAACCAACTTCTAGGTTTGTACCAATGTACTTTTGATATTAATGCTCATTTTAAAGCAGTTCTTTGCTCAACTGTTTAGAGAGATATGCCAATATCTAGTCCTAGGTTTTCTATAAAATGTTACTTCAATTAATTTCCTTGGGCTGGGCTCAGTGGCTCAACCTGCTTTCCCAGCACTTTGGGAGGCCGAGGTGAGTGGATTGCCTGAGCCCGCGAGTTCAAGACCCACCTGGGGAACTTGGCAAGACCTTGTCTCTACAATAAATCAAAAATTAGTCGGGCATGGTAGCACGTGCCTATAGTTCCGGCTACTTGGAAGGCTGAGGCGGAAGGATCGCCAGAGACCAATAGGTGGAGGCTGCAGTGGCCAGGAGCATGCCAATGCACTCCAGCCTGGGCGACAGAGTGAGACTCCAACTAAAAAAAAAAATTTCCCTGAAAGGGACCCAACATGTGTAATAACTACCTCCACTCTTTTATGGAAATACAAAGAGAAACATCTATACAAAACTATTATAGACAGATTTGTATGCTATGCATTTATGTGAATATAAACATTGATGTAAAATATTATAGACAGTTTTTTGCTATCATTTGTATTGCCATGGTGAAATAAAACATATTGGATGGGGCTGCATGGCATGGCATCCTAGATTGGTTCTTAATTAACTAAGAAGAGGAAATGCAGAAGCAAAACAAACAAACAAACAAACAAAAAACAAACCATCACATGGTGCATGGTTAGAACCATCATCCTTTGGTTATCATTAAAGCTAAATGAGACAAAAGCTATGCACAAGATGGTGAGCTACCATAAGTTCTACAATGCCAACATGTTTAGCCTTTGGGGGTTGCCTTTCTGTTGATAGCCCTAACATCAGTCAAGAAATTGGGTGCCCTCTATTTAGGAAAGGCAAGGGATAAAACATCCTTTAAAACTTCAATTCTGGGGAAAACACAAAATGAAAACTTCAGTGCTAGAACTCCGGGTCCCAGTCTGGCCAGCAGGTGGAAGCAAGAGAAGGAATGGTGAGGACTTGTGGGAGTGAGAGGCATAGCAGGTGACATAGCCTAGAAACCAGCCAGTGTGTAGAGTGTAGGTGTATGGGACACTAAGTCCGCACCAGAGTCTAAGTTGTCACTCTTGGGGAAGTCCAGGGCGTTTCCTCCATCCCCTGTGCCAGGGGCCTGGGAGCTGCAACAACTTTGCTAAAAAGGTTAAAGAATTTATTATTATTATTGTTATTATTTTACCCACAGGGACTTATTTTTTTTCTACCTTGGCTGAAACTTCCTAAAGGACACAGATTATATTGTAGACTTGCTGTATGCATATTGGACTCACACATCTTAAATAGAATCTATTTGGCAAGAATTTGCATTGGATCAAGATGTCCTTTACTTTGGTTAGAATTACAAACATTCAAAAAATCTGTGATTTAAAATGAATAAATAATACAGACAAAACAATCATAGCCGCGGAAGTTTCTAGTCATTTTTAAGTGAAAACAACACAGAAGCAGTTTAAGTAGACTATTTATTGAGCTCAACTCAATATTTATAGACCAATGTTCAAAGTACAGGTAGTAAACACATAAGGTTCTATATGATAGGGTTCAGTGAAACAGTTTAGATGTTATTGAAATGCAAATATGATGCTTGATTAGAATCTGGGCTTGTTTAAAAAAACAGTAGGCAAAGATTATGTTGGTGTAGCTTTTTATAGTCAAACATCTTTTACATACATTATCATCACATTCGTCTTGAATGGTTCTTAAAGGAAATCAAAGAAGCATCATAATTTGCAATTTACAGATAAAGAAAGTGAAGATGAGATGTGTATGTTTTCAAAGGTCACATAGCCGGGTAAGTGTCAATCTGTAATAAGTTTCATTTGTTCTGTAGGCATCCAGATGCACATCTCTGATGGGAAACTCTTGCTTTTTAAGGTAGAAATGTACTGTCCAGCATTTGAGTAAGAGGAGGGAACAGAGAAATGTTATTGAACAGATAGAAATTACAATTTTTAAATTCACTGATTCTTATAAGCAAGGTGGATGTGCTTTCTCAATAGTAATTGTACGGTACGCAGAGCGTATACCATGATTGTGACTATCAGGCAAGCTTAAAAGTGATGTCATGAAGATCACATTAACTGGGCAGAAATAAACTATGCCTGGCAGATAAGTATTGTTAAGTTTGAAGATGTTCAAAAAAAGGATAAAACCTTATTCTAGGAACACTACCAAGTTGTGTGATGAGAGTTGTATATTGGATTGAGTATGTGACATCATTTTGATACTGATGGTTTTGGAAGGGTCTTCTATCTCAGTTTTACTGATTGACAAAACCCTCTTCATTTACAAACTGCTGCTCAAGAAAATGGAAGCTGTATCCTAATTATCTTATTCTCTATCTAGTTAAGCTTTTATGTCATTTAAAGTATCCTTGAATATGTGTCTGTACCTATCCCTGGTTGAGACAAATTCAAATTAGGCAATATATTTTTCACATTTCCTATCGACCTGTAGTTTTAAGGTGAGAATAGTGTCGGGTGGCAGCAGAAGAATGAAAAAATACCAACCAGCAATTAAGAAGTCACATGATTCACAAGAAAAGAAAATATTTATCAGAGGCTCTGGAAACCTGGTTACAAGACTTATTGTCTGCCTGGCCCAGAGATTAAATCCCGTAAGAACTAGTTTAATTCAACATGGTGATGGATTTGGCCAGCAAGTGATCTGCAAGTTTATTATTATTATACCCTCAGTCATACCAAATAACCCTCATCATACCAAATGACACACCTACCAGTGAGATGACAGTTCTGATTGTGACTGAATATCTGCAGAAAAGGGGAGAGTATCCAATTCCTGGAAAACCCCCACCTCTTCTGGAAAAACCACGAATATTCTGCCTCCTAATAAGAATATTCTACCCCGTAGTTAGGGATACTTGTGAAAGAAAAAACTCCTAGTCCAGGGTGCAATTCACTCTCTGGAGTAAGACTGTCCTCCCTCTCTTTTGAGTACATACTTTGTTTATACAATAAAACTCTCCTTCACTTTTGCTTTTATTTTGTTCTGATTCATCCTTGAATTCTTCCTTGAGATGGTGACAAGAACCTGAATACTAGGCTGTGGTTGAGTGTCTCACCTCCCTCAGGAGACCCTCCCAAGCCCACTGGCATCAGTTGGATTATTTTTGAGAGACTTATATGCTTACTTATAAAGTAAAAATACCTTATCTCAACTTTCAGAAATAGTAGGGAGGAAAGAGAGCTATTGTATTAGTCAGGGTTCTTCAGCAAATCAATAACAACTCTATCTACTCTATCTATCTATCTATCTATCTATCTATCTATCCGATATCTATCTAGAGAGAAAGATTTTAGGAAATTGGCTCAAGCAATTGTGGAAGCAAGCAAGTACAAACTTCTCAGGCTGCTAGAGATTCAGGTAAGAGTCTAAGTTGCATTCTTGAATATGAAACTTGGGAACTCTGGCAGAATTTCCATGTTGAACTCTAGAGGCAGAATTCCTTCCTTTTCAGAGGGCCTTAGTCTTGCTTTTTAAGGACTTCAAATGACTGGATGAGGCCTACCCACAGTATCTGTTTTAGTCAAGGTCTACAGATTTAACTGTCAATCACATCTAAAAATACTTTCACAGCAACAACTAGACAAGTGTTGAACTAAACAACTGGGCACCAAGGCTAGTCAAGTTGATACATAAAATTAATCATCACAGCTTTAAAAAGAGGAAGTGTACATCATATTTTAGAGTCTGTCTTGCATTTTGCCCTCAACTTACAAATGCAACCTGTCACCTTTCTATGTCATACAAACATATGGCAAGAGTTTGGCATTGATAGTCATTGTATATTGATTTAAGTACATTGGGCGGACAAGGTACCAATTTTAGGACCAAAAAGAATGGCAAAGCCTTCTTAGAGAAATCTGATTTCCTTTTCTACTTGTTTCTTTTTTTTCTTTTAGTTTTTTTATTTTAAAGATGTAGGGTACAGTTCAGGGTGAGGTATGCAAATGTTCATTATGCAGGTACCCTTGTTGATGAGGTGTACCCCCCCACCCCCAGCAGATTCCCACTACTGCCAATTCTATTTGTTTCTTTTACACATTAAGATACGTTTCCTTACTTCTCTGTGAATACTGTGTAGCAGCTATTCGCGAGCAAAGGAAAATCCATTCTATCAGCAATGGCCCTCAGTTGCAACTTTACTTCATATTTCACAATAACAAAGTAAGATGGTACTGAATACTATTGCTGCATGTTATTTATATGTGTATAGCAGCAGCTTCCAAACTTTTCTCATCATGCTCCACACATGTACAAATTTTTACAAATGTCAATGTTGATATATTATTGTATTTGTAATTTATACGCACAATGTTGTGCCTCATGTAAAACATATATAAAAACAGAACAGAAAAGGATGACAGAACGGTAAACACAATGGATGCTCTAATATTTTTTTCTTGCTCTCTGCTGGATTGTCCTGAGTACATTCAAGAGGAGACTGCTCCTCTTTGGGGATTCACTGGTATAGAGAACATGCTTGCTAAATTGCATGGATTGTTTTTGTTAGACATAATTTAAGTGTTCCACGTTGGAGTACCAAAGTCATCTTTGTTTGGAGAATGTTGTAAGATTTTTTTTGTAAAATGCAAAGCTCTTTGCACTGCCCTTTAAAAAGAACACACTAACGTAATCTAACCTTTTTTGAGTGATTCATGGTTGTCAAGTTTTATGTAGGAATTTCCACAAGGCCTTTCGAAGTAAGGCTATTAAGTTCTTCATTAAATGACTCTCACTGTTTTATACCCCTGCATCTTTTCTCTGTGGTTTCCTCTCCTTAGAGTGTCATTTCCTAGCAACACAAACTGTCTTCTCCATAGTGCTTCCTCTCTGTCACTAAGAAAGAAAGCTAGAACACATAGTTTTACATAGTCATAATTAACATTATCATTGGAAAATAGAAAATGAATCACATTGATAGAGCAAAATTGACTTTTATTTTCAACAATCAACTCTAGCCAACAACAACAACAAAAAGACAACAAAATGCAAAGTGCATTGATTAGCAAAACTAAGACCCTGTAGATCAAATTCTCACAGGAAATGAGGGGAAATGATGAAAATCAATGCAAAACCATGGATTTATATATAGTTAAGGAATGAAAACTGTTTTAAACTTGCATCTTTAAAAAGACCAAGCCACCAAAACCTTACTTCAATAAGTACCATGTTTACTGAACAAAGCTTTTTGATTATCAAGGAAAGCTATGATCACCAGGTAGATTTTCCCACAGATATATGCCTTTTAAGGTTTCTCAAACTAGTTTTACTTGCTGGAAATTAAACTCTTTTGCATTTACATATTCTCTGATCATAACTCTCTTCAAAAATTTGTGTAAATGCTGAGTCTTTCTTCAAATTATTAAAACATTCAAAATTAGATATTTGGCCCTGGCTTTTATCTAGATGTTGGGCAAGTATAATTTGAACTAGGGTTCCCCTCCCCTTCAACCTTGAGTATTGTGTTCTTAGATCCAGCCACTAGTCTAGAGACCAGAAAAGGACAAATTACGGTTGCTATTTTTTTTACTTTCAATTTAAGGAGAATGATACGAACCACGTATATCTGCAAGGTCACAGATTTTTTTAGATTTTAATACATAGAGAAAAAGCTATATTATTTTCATATCGTAATTGTCACAGATCTACTATATTGTTATTAAACTTTCAATAGAGTTGGCAAATTGTTCTTTAAAAGGCCAGATGGTAAATATTTTAGACTTTGCAGAAAGAGACAGAATAAAACCTATTGTGTATGTATTTATATAACAATACAAAACCAAATTTCGACTGTTATTTTGTTGAAGAACTTTAAAGTATAATAATTGTATACAGTGCCTTTTATAATACAGGACTATTAATAAGAAGAATGGGATACTTCTTCTCCGGCTATAACATTTCACTTCATTAGATTTCCAAGTTAAGTATTCCCTCTCATTAAATCGATTTCAAGTGTTCATCCATAAAACTGTGCCTTAACTTAAGGGCCATAAAAATATAAGCAGCCGTCTGACCCCTGCTATGAAGCAGTTATTCTCAATGTTTTGCTGTTTTTGTTTTTTCTTTTTCATAGTAATTCTTGGGAAGATTCTCATGAATGCAGATTTCCCAATCCCAACAAGAAGGTTTAGGTTCCATTTTCCCAAGGGTCCAGAAAACTGCAATGATAGAGACCCGCCTAACTGATTCTGATATATGTGTCCTCACAGTATGCTCTAAGGAAGACACAGAATGAAGTTCTAAGAATGGCTTTGGGGTTTCTATGAAGGAATAGAAAGAGAGCATGTCTTCAGTTTTGGATGTCTTGAGGTTGAAGTTTCAAGGTCACAGACTAATAGGTATTTTCAATTTGCTGCAGGGCAAAAGCACCTGGTTGGGACACCCTCACCAATGTTTCCATGTCCAGAAGTTTTCCTGGACTCTTTTTCTTTCTATTCAGGAAATACTTCACTTTCTGCCTTTGGCTGGTTGTAGTTGCAGACATTTGGCTTACTGGTAAGTGAGCTATTATCATTTATCAGTGGCAATGCCAGGATGATCCAACCCAGGTACTCCCAATCTTGTGATAGACAAATCCAATAGACTTTAAAAAATATTCTTCATAAATATGAAATAACAAGGCACCAAAAAGGCATGAAACAGTGAAATTTTCTGGATCAAAAGATGAACCCCAAGTAGGTCCCAATCCACTAGGAGAGATACAATCCCTTTGTGAGTAACCACAAAACAAGAAGAAAGTAACCAGTGCCTCTGAGATGTAACAAAAAGCTATGGTGTTTGGTGGGGATGACGTTACTTGCATTTAGGAGGGATTTGCAAGGATTTCCTAGAGAAAGAGGCATTTGAATGGACCCTGTAAGGACGGACTAGATATCTGAAGAGGAGAATGTGGAAGAGTTGGTGCAAGGGGGGGAATTTTAGGTCGAAAAACAGAATGCAAGGACACAGAAGTAGGAAATATTGGGATGGGGCCAGAAATTTCTTTAACTGGTGAACATACAGAAAAGAAGCAGCAGCAAGACTGAGGATTTAGGCTAAGGACTTTGAAAATCAGGTAGACCTTTGAAGACCACATTATAGAACTAGATGTTTTCCAGTGGAAACCTCCTAAAGATTATAGGGGAGGAAAACATGAGAAGGCCTGTTCTTTAAGAAGATTAGCCTAGAAGTAGATTTTGGTAGGACTGTAATGGGGGGAAAGTGGCATTAAGAAGATGGTAAGCAGGGCCTGGCTCCCACCAAAATGGGAGCACCTAGGAGGGAGGAGAGGGATGGATGTCAACACCTGTGACACGAAGTCTGTAGAGCAGGTGACCACCACGAAGAATGGCACAAGAGTAAGAGAGAGAACCAGCCAGGTGTGTGCCTGGGCTCTTGGAAGAAGGCTGGCACCATCAGCAGACAATGACTGCAGAAGAAAAGGGAATGGTTACCAGGCTCGTTGGCTCAGCCTGTAATCCCAGCACTTTTGGAGGCGAGGCGAGTGGATTGTCTGAGCCCACGAGTTTGAGACCACCCCGGGCAACTTGGAGAGACCTCATCTTTACAATAAATAAAAAATTTAGCTGGGCATGGTAGTCGGTGCCTGTAGTTCTGGTTACTTGGAATACTGAGGTGGAAGGATTGCTGGAGCCCAGTAGGTCGATGCTGGGGTGGCTGTGAATGTGCCACTACACTCCAGCCTGGGTGACAGAGTAAGACTTCAATGCAAAAAATAAAAAAAAAAAATAAAAAAGAAGCAAAGCAAAGCAAAGCAATGCAAAGGGAATGGTTTAAAAAGAGCAGTGCTCAGGTACACCATCACTTCACTGCAGGTAAAATTTATAGCTAAATTACCCAGAAGTTTAACATTTGCTTGGGAGAAGGAAGGCACATTGGGCTAGAGCAGAGGAAGCAGTGTCTTAGGGCAACTGGCAAAGACTAGACTGTCTGTGGCCACAAGGTGAGTCTTGCTGGATGGGGCTCAGTTCTTCCCGATCTCCATCTTCAGTCAGCAGCACAGGCCCAGGATCCAGGTGGCCTGCATGGGAGTCCTGGAGCTTGTTTGCTGTGAAACATCATACAGAGCACTTAACCCCTCTGGCCCTGTTTTCTTTTTTAATTATAAAGATGTGGGGTACAATTCAGGGTTAGGTATACAAATGTTGATTATGCAGGGACCCTTGTTGAAGAGTTGTGCCCCTCCCTCCCCTAGGAGTTTCCTTCAGCTGTAAATCTCACTCCCCCCTCGACAGTTTCCCACTACTGCCAATCTCTTTCTTATAGTATTATGATAATTGTTCAAGGTTCGCTTATGAGTGAAAACATATGGTACTCTGTTCTTTGTTTCGGTGATAGATTGCTGAGTATGATCGACTCCAAATCCATCCAAGTTGCTGCAAAGTCCTTATGTTTGTCCTTCTTTATGGCTGCATAATATTCCATTATGTGTATGTACCACATTTTTTAATCCAGTCCAACTTTGATGGGCAGCATGGTTGGTTCCATGTTTTTGCTATTGGGAATAGAGCTGCAACAAACATACGTATGCAGGTATCTTTTTTGTAGAACGGTTTGAGTTCCTCTGGGTATATTCCCAATAGAAGAATTGCTGGGTCATATGGAAGGTCAATTTCTAGTTCTTTCAGAAACTACTGCACTTTTCCAAAGAGGTTGTAGTAGTTTGCATTCCCACCAGCTGTGTAGAAGAGTTCATTTTTCTCTGCATCCTCACCAGCATCTGTTGTTGTTTGTTTTATTAATGATGGCCATTCTTACTGGAGTTGGGTGGTATCTCAGTGAGGTTTTGATTTGCATTTCCCTGATGATGAATGAGGCTGAGCACTTTTTCATGTGTCTGTTGGCTGCCCATATATCTTCTTTTGAGAAGTGTCTATTCATGTCTTTTGCCCACTTTTTAACGGGGCAGTTTTTTTTCCCTTTTGGTGCATTTGAGTTTCTTGTAGATCCTAGATGTTAGGCCTTTGTCAGATATACAGTTAGCAAATATTTTTTTCCCATTATTTGTGGCCTGGTTTTCTTCTTTGTAAAATGTCCATGATAAAAAATGAGGATATCATAGGGATGGTGTGATAATTAGATGTGAATGTAAATTAAGTTCTTAAAACTGTGGCTGGCATCAGATGAGTTAGTGATTATCATCACCATTTTATACTTATGATACTTAACTTTATGTGTCAATTTGGGCTAAGGGATACTTAGATAGAAGGTAAAACATTATTTCTGGGTGTGTCTTTGTGGGTGTCTTCAGAAGAGCTTAACGTTTGAATTGGTAGACTGAGTAAAAAAGATCATCCCTCACCAATGTGGGTGGGCATCATCCAATACTTTGAGGGCCAGGACAGAACAAAAAGATGGAGGAAGGCTGAGATTTCTCTCTCTTCTTGAGCGAGAAATTCTGACCTCAGACACTGGAACTCCAGGTCCTCAGGCCTTCTAACTTGAATGGAACCACTGGCTTTCCTGGTTATCCAGCGTTCAGATGGCAGGTTGTGGGACTGCTCATCTTCCATAATCACATGATCCAATTCCCATCATAAATCTTCTCTTCTAACTCTCTCTCTATACTATTATTTCTATTTTTTGGATAACCCTAACTAATACAACATTCAAGGCTGAGATTCTTACCCTTGAAGTATTGACATCAACAATCAATGTACTTATTTAAGAGGCTGGTTATAATAAATGTTGAGGGCTTCCATTTGTTGACTCAACTCAGAGTCTTCAAACCTCTTCCTCATCCTTGGCAAGAAGGTCAGGTCAGTGTCCAAGGATCTCTGAATAATCTCTCTTTTCTAGCTATGCAGCACTGTGGGTCCCTTTTTTCTATATTCCATCCTCCTCATACTGATTTATTTCCCATTTATCTGGAATGTTCTGAGTTCCACAGCAGGAATAGTAAGGGTGTGGCTTGGGTGTATTTGGGTTGTGGTGTTGCTATCAGGAATTAATCAGTTCTTCAACATACTTCAGAACAAAACCAGGATCTTGTGGATTGGGATGGGGCTTTCTAATCAATGCCTCTGTCAACATGATTGACCACTTTATGACACCCAATCTCTTCTGTCTTCCTATACTGAAGCTCAAAAGCCTTTAGAATTTCATTTACTAGCCCTTCTGAATCTATTTCGTCATCCTACTTACTGTTCAAAGTTTAAGCTTTTTGGTCCCCAAGTAGATATTTGAAATGAACCTGTTGTTCATGTTTCTCTTGGAAAATTGAGCCATCCAAATATTTATTAAAAGCCCAAGTCTAATTCCTGAGTTTCTGAACCATATTCTTCACTCTCTACTTTACATTTTGAAGTTCTACCATCAAATCTAATATGTCTAAACGTAAACCCATCATCTTTCTCACCATCAGGTCTACTTTTGCACTTCCATATTTTAGTCAGTATCTCCCTCTGCTTCATCACCTTACTTTGCACAGGTGGTCCGTCTTAATGTCCTGCTGTTTTAGCCAGCTCAATCTGCTATAACAAGAATACCAGAAATGTGACTTAAACATGAAATATTTATTTCTCAGAGTTCTAGGGGGATGGGAAGTACAAGACCAACCTGCTGGTAGGCCTGGTGTCTTGTGATGTGTTACTTTCTGGATTGGAGACGCCCTCTATCTCACTGTGTCCTTATATGGTAAAGTGAGAAAGCAAAAACAAGCACTCTAGTTTTTCTTCTTATAAACGCACAAATCCCATCATATCATTAGGTCATGAGACTCTCATGCCCTAATTACCTCCCAAAGGACCCATCTCTGAATACTTTCACATTAAAGATTAGGGTTCCAACTTATATATTTGGGTGGGGGGAGAATATAGATATTCAGTCCATAACTCCTGCCAATCATTCCTCAACAATATGTCTCCAGTCTGGCACTTTGCTAAATCTAGTCTACTGCTTATGTTTCCTTTTCAGTCCTCTTTCATGCCAAGCATACACTATCCAGAAATAAGCTAGTTGTCTGCTGCCATTCTATACATGCTTCATAACTTCATTATCCTGCCAAGTGAATGTGCCCAGGTGAACGAACTGGCCTGTTTTAGTCCATTTACATTGCTAGAAAAAAAAATTTTTTTTTTTTTAAGTTTATTTGGTTCACAATTATGATGCTTGGAAAAGTATAAGATTGGGCACATGGTAAGAACCTCAGACTGTTTCCACTCATGGCAGAAGGCAGAGGGGAGTTGGTCTATGCAGAGATCACATGATGAGAAAGGACGCAAGAGAGAGAGGAGGAATATGCCATATTCTTTAAAAAAATTTTTTTATTTTAAAGATGTGGGGTACAATTCAGGGTTAGGTATACAAATGTTCATTATGCAGGTACCCTTGTTGATGAGGTGTGCCCTCCCAGGCAGTTTCCCACTACTGCCAATCCCTTTCTTACAGTATTATGATAATTGTTCAAGGTCCATTTTTGGGTGAGAACATTTCGTACTCTGTTCTTTGTTTCTGTGATAGATCACTGAAAATGGTAGATTCTAAATTCACACAAGCAGCTGCAAAGTCCATATGTTTGTCCAATGCATAATATCCCATTGTGTATATGTACCACATTTAAAAAAATCCAATCCAGATTCAATGGGCAGCATAGTTGGTTCCATGTTTTTATTATTGTGAATACTGCTGCAATAAACATGCATGTGCAGGTATCTTTTTGGTAGAATGATTTGAGTTCCTCCGGGAATATTCCCAACCGGGGAATTGTCGGGTCATATGTAAGGTCAATTTCTAGTTCTTTCAGAAATCACCACACTGTCTTCCAAAAGGTTGTACTAGTTTGCTTTCCCACCAGCAGGCCACATTCTTTTTAACAACCAATTCTCACAGAAACTAGTAGAGAACTCACTCATTACCATGAGGATGGCACCAAGCTATTTATGAGGGATCCAACCCCCTGACCCAAACACCTCCCATTAGGTCCCATCTCCAACATTGGGGATCAGATTTCAACATGACATTTGGAGGGGTAAAACAAACCAAAACCACAACCAGCATTGCCCACATGTAGTTGCTGTGCACTGGTGTGCCTTCTATCTATTGAGAGGTAAAGCCTGAATGTCTTCCATTTAGAGGACCTGATATCTTCCATTTAGAGAATCTGATATCTTTAAGGCTCCTGACACTTAGCTTGGATGGGATTCTGGCAGATGTCCAGTGCCATAAGCTAGAGGTAGGGGTTAGACTTACAGGAGAGTAATTTGGACTATATTCCCCCAAAGAGGAATCCATAGTATTGGACAATCTTGTGATCAGGTGGAAGGATAGCTGGATCCTGTTTAGCTCCACTTGGGTAACTTCTCTTAGAAAAGATAGTGCTTTGGCTGCATGTACAAATCACTGGCGGAACTTTTATAAATAAATATGCCCCTGAGATTCTGAAAAAGATCTGAGATGGCCCTAGAATCTTTGCATTTTTCAAAGCTAAGTGGATGATTCTAGATTGAAAACTAAATTTTGGTTTTCAGTTCCCCCTTTGGCCAGAAAATTGATTTCCACAAACTGTACTGGTACTAGTTAGAGGTGGTGCTCCTTGGGGACCAGCAGTCAGAGCTCTCCAGGGTGGTTTCTGAGGAACAGAAGTGGTCAGATTTTCCCAAAATCTAGCACAATGCCGTCTCCAGAGCTGCACTCCAAACATGGTGGGATAGAGCCTTTTTTGGTCCTTTTTTGCCTCATTGCTCCAACTGGTGTCCAAGAGAAGGGCTCTTTGAGAGACGAAATTTCACACACCAAAGATAACATTCCTCTATTCCTCATTCTGCACTGTCCTTGGGAAGAGCTGCTTGGAAAAAGGTTACAGAAGGAAGCAGAGTCAATAAGGGAGGGCCATGGAATATGTTAAAGGTGAAATCATGTCCCTTCCCCACACATCCTCCCAAAGATGTGTTGAAGTCCTAAGTCTCATGATCTGTGAATATGACCATCCTTGGAAATAGAGTCTTTGTAGATATAATAGAGTTAAGACGAGGTCAGTAGGGTGAGTTCTAGTCCAACATATCTAGTGTCCTTATAAGAAGGGAAGAAGAAGACAGAAGTCACAGAAGATGTGTAGGATAGGGGAGGCAGAGTTGGAGTGCTGCATCTGCTAACCTAGAAATGCCAAGGACCGCTGACAAACGCCACTAGAATAGGCAAAGGAGGATTCTCCTTTCTGGTTTCCAGAGGGAGTTTACCCTTGCTGACACCTAGATATTGGATATCTACCCTCCAAAATGGTGGGAGAAGACTTGTTTTTATAAGCCACCTAACTAGTGGCACTTTGTCATAGCAGCCTTGGAAGCAAATGCAGGATGTTTTCAGTCCATTCCCATTATTTGGGTGAAACAACTCTGGGGACTGGTTGGTCTTTATACATGCTAGTTAATTATAAGTAACTTTTCTACTCACTCGCACCTACGTCATCTCATTTATCAACAAAATGACAGAGTTGTAAAGGGTGTAACTTAAAAACAGAGGATCAATTTATGTTCTTTCATGGAATCAGAGAAAGGAAGGGCCACAGTCACTAAAATTTAATTGAATGTAACAAATTGTGTTAAGTTTTCTGAGTCCTTAAGTCTCATCTAAGAAGTTAACCTGTACCCAGAAGTCATGAAAGACTTGTTCAGCGTCATCTGTGTTTTGTTCTTGGCTTCACTTGCGATGTATCCTCCATGTTGCAAGAAGGCTGTTGTTTGGGTAGAACAAGAAGATGTCATCAGTGGCTATTTTTAACAGGTCACATGGATTGGAAATATTGACTAGGTTAAATTGGCATAAGATTGACAAGTTGACCTATGAATCCCAGACAAGTTTCCTATGAGTATTAGCCTAAGAATTCTCTCTTGGTATACATTTCAGGAAAAATAGACAAGAACCACCTGTTAGGCTTGCTGTCCAAGATGGCAATAAATGATACAACTTGCTATGTTTGGTGGCCTAATAAGGCTTGCTGTGCTCTCTGCTGATTATCCTGTTGTGACTACGTATTTATAGGTCTGTTTCCTCTTTCAGACTATACAGTCCCTACAGATATGAACTGTATACTTCTCCTGCTGATTTTCTTTGTGCCTAACATAGGGTCTGGCTCGCAGGAAGTACTCAAGTGCTTATCTTTGTTAAACCGAGTCCATCTGTATTGTGGGGGCAGGTATATGATGGGATTTTTTTCTCACTGATCACTTATTTTCTCTGATTCCAAGGAAAGTGCTAGTATTTGTATGGGTATTTTATCCTAATCTGAACACCATTGAGGTTTTAGAAGAATATGCCATACAAAATGTAGTTATTTAGGATTGAATAGCTTACTCATTCTAATTCTTTTATTCATTTTTCTCTATTTTTTACATAGTTTGCCCCAGCTATTTGAAATGTTATCACTCTTTCCAAGAAAGACATGGAGAGTGTGTGCATGCATGTGTGGTGTATGTGTATGTGCGTGCGTGGTATATGCAAGCATGCACGTATGGTGTGTGTGCACCTATAAGAGGTGTAGCAAATACATATGAATTTATTTAAAAACCTCATAACAAAATTTCATCTTTAGTTGCTTTTCCATTTCTTTCTGATATGAGGAAGCACCAGAATGAATTGGCTACAGTGACGAAGGACTATTTATCATGTTTAATGGGAAGGACATGAAACCACTCGTGAATTCTTTGAATTATATTAATTGTAGGAGTCATTACCATGCTCTGTCACAGTGCTTGAGAGCTCTGGTATCTGTCATCTGCAACACAGATTTAAATGTAGCCTCATCAGATGCTTTTTTAGAACTGTCTAATTAAACCATGTGACATGATCTCGGATAAATTACTTCTGCTTAAGGAATATTCATATTGTCTACCTGGCTAGAAGCGTAGTTGTGACTATAGTGATAGAAGAAATCAGTGATAAAAGTAGTCATTGCCTCAGATCATTTATAATGAACTCAGTATATTTGCTAAAGTTGTGAGCAAAATGGGAAGATAGACTGAGAGGAAGAACTTAGAGTAAGTAAAGATTTAAGGATAATTTAAATGGACTGATTCTCATCTTAAAATTATTTTAAATGTTTTAAATGTACATGAAAGTAAATAAATTATGTCCAAATATACTGATAAATTTGCACAAACAGAAAGCATCCACCCACCCGTATCAAGAAACTGAACATTAGCAGCATCCCAAACCACTGCCCTTGGGTCTCTTTTTTTTTGAGTTGGAGTCTCACTCTGTCACTCAGACTGGAGTGCAGTGGCTGCTCCTGGCCACCGCAGCCTCGACCTGCTGGGCTCTGGCCATCCTTTCGCCTCAGCCTTCCGATTAGCCAGAATTACAGGCACGCGCTATCACACCCGGCTGATTTTTTTATTTATTGTAGAGATGAGGTCTCCCCAAGTTGCCCAGGCGGGTCTTGAACCCGCGGGCTCAGGCAATCCACTCACCTCGACCTCCCAAATCGCTGGGATTACAGGCTGAGCCACCGAGCCCGGCTGGGTCTCTTTCTAAGTTACTGTCATCCCATAAGTTTGTCTTGACTTCTAACCCCATACATTTATTTTGAAGTTGGCATTATTTTGGGGGGAACAAATAAATGCAGACAGAGTAAAAGGACAAAATAGATATTCAAATCAGTTAGAAGCAAACATCCTCTCAAGAGTAAAACAAATTTGGGAATACTGAGTTAGTTTTGGTTTTAATGAAGTAGGAGGAATGGAAGGAGTTGTCAAAGAATGAAATAAATCCGGCAACACCCTCGAGTCTCCTCTCACTGTGGGAGTTTTTCTGTCCTCTCAATAAATCCTGCTTTAAAAAAAGAATGAAATATTCTATTTAAGAGTAGTATGACACGTTCTTTTTTAGAGGTCATACTTAAAAATGCATAGTTTGCTTATTTTGGAAGTCATTTTATATGTGTGCCTCTCTTGATAGATTATAAGTATTTCAAATGTGTAAACTGCCAGAATCTGTTCACAGTAACTTTTCCAAAAAGCATTTGGATAATGTCAATATTAAGTTTAAAATCACAGAGTAGTATATTAAATAAAGACAGGAAGAAAACATTTAGGGATAGAAGGGCAAAGTGTGCTATTTGAATGCCGAGAGGGGTTATGCCGTGTGAATGGATAACATCAATTATTCGACAGAACACCTGAACTCAGGGCCCCCCGAGTGTGGGTGCTAAGGAGAAGGCCTGTGGCTGGGAACCTTCCACAGGAGACAATGACGAGGTTTTAGGGCAAGAGCAGTGAATCCTGCAACTCCGGATGCCTCATGGAATCTGGAGTTTAACTGTGATGGGATGTAAGCTGTGATGAATACCAAAAAGTTCAGAATGGGAAGATTCAGAAACGTTTTTGAAAATCAGCATCTTTGCCAAATAGAGTTCCTGTGGAATGAAGGCAGCAGAAGGAAGGAGAGGACTGGCCCAAAAGATCTGTCCACAGCAGGTATATGGGAACCACCTGAGCTAGCCTCATAAGCATAAAGGAATCTAAGGCCCCTTAAGTGACGGAACATTGCAGACGTTCATTCTTCCTTTTCCTTTGAAGAATATACTCAGGAATTTAAAAAAGCTAGCTAGCAACACTATTATTGTACAGTTAAAGAATTGAAAGTTCATTTGAAAGCTTCTTGGCATTTATCTTAATGTAGTCGATTTAAACCTTCCATAAAAGAAATATCAGTTAATACAGTGCTTAAAAGTACCAAGTATAGCCCATTGGAACTGTCCCCATGGTACAAAGCAAACATGTCTGCAGATAATTGAGCAAAAGACCCAGTGTTGTCTGTTGATTCTCTATATTCTCAGTCTCAGCATCTGGGTAATAAACTTGTCAGTCATGTTCTCTCCTTAATTTCAGCTGGTGTTTATCTCCCATCGCCGGAGACGAAAATTATTGGGGAGAAATACAAGCGGCATGTGGTTGCATGCTGCCAGCCACAAAAGGTTCTGCCTTGTCCACAATCAATAATATGCCAATTTGTTTTTTGTACTGATCGTGTCAAAAGGTCTGCAAATGTGTATGGCTTTTCTGCACTGTGATCTGAATTATAGGGGATGGTGGCAGTTGGTTAGCAGCGGGATATCAATGGGTCGAAGTTTCAAAGAGAAGGTTATAAGGCCAGATGCATTCCCATACACAGATTTGCAACTGCACATGGTGTGCGCCTTAGGATCGATGGAAACACCAAGCTCACTGGAGCATGAAGAGAAGAAAGATAGGGCACAGTGGGGGACCCCATGTCTTAGGATATTCAATTCTACGTCTAAAAATGTTATCTCACCTATTAAAAATGATCAGCAAGTGACAAGCACGAACAATCAAATATCGAAGCTGATCGTCTGGATTGATGGTAACACTGAATCAGTATCCCCCTATACAAAAAACGCTTGCGGGTCAACTTCACACAAAGAAATATAAACTATGCTTTTGAAAAATTGAAACTGACTGAGTCTTAAAACAAATTCTGGCTTAAATCAATGAAAAAGAAGATATTCTACTTTGCTGGACACACAGACATTAGCAAAAACCCTTTTAAGTCCAAACTCTTCCTTGAAATTGTATTGAATAGAATGTAATTTTTTTTTTTTTTTTTTGAGTAGGAGTCTCACTCTGTCGCCCAGACTAGAGTGCAGTGGCCGCTCCCGGCCACCGCAGCCTCGACCTGCTGGGCTCTGGCGATTCTTCCGCCTCAGCCTTCCGAGTAGCCGGAATTACAGGCACGCGCTACCACACCCGGCTGATTTTTGATTTATTGTAGAGATGAGGTCTCGCCAAGTGCCCAGGCGGGTCTCAAACCCGCGGGCTCAGGCAATCCACTCACCTCAGCCTCCCAAAGCGTGGGATTACAGGCTGAGTCCCGAGCCTGGCTAATTTCTTTTTTTTTTATCGAGTAGTATGTCAGAGTTTAGTCAAATAAGTAGAAGCACTAAAATGTATATGATATAAAATGTCTTAATATATGGGTATGCATTATTATTATATAATACAAAATAATATAATAGACACTATAAAGTAGACAATATATAATATGTATCTGAAGGGATTATTCCAGAGACTTGATCTTACACAACTGTGAGAGCTGGTTAAGCAGTCTCTATAAGTCTGCTGTCTTTGTGCCTTATCTGGGCCTTGACTTTTGCAGGAAAGGCAATTGGAAAAAGCAGACAAATACACAAAGGGGGCGAAAAGATGGAACTGGAGCCCATGCACATGAGTTGAAACTACAAGGATGACCCGGATCCCACTTGATCTCTCAACATCGCTAACTTCAGCACTGTAGATGTCCTACAGGAGAAAGGGGTGCTCTTTTCTTACAGAACTTCACTGTGCACCCTGACCAGGACTTGGAGAAGCTGAAAGAGGAAGCAAGGTTAGGTGGGGCCACTGCAGGCTCAGCTACTGTCCCATTCCAAAGAGAGCAGCCAGCAAAACAGCAAAAACGTGTGAGTAACAGAAGCACCTGGTGCACTTATGGGCCCTGCTTCATTCCTACCATCCAAGTCTTGCACAGCATGTCTTTTATTCCGCCACAATGGGAAAGATACTGGGGATCTTTGGAAGCTATAGCTTAGTTTAGTCAAGTTGAAACATTACAAAGCCACCACAGTCGACACCTTGTCTACTTAGAATCCATGAACAATCTTTTATTTTTTATGGTATTATGGGGTGCAGTTAGGGGTTAGGCATACAAAAATGCTTCGTTCAGGCACCCTTGATGATAAGAGGTGTCTCCCCATCCCCAGACAGATATTTATCACCATTAATCCCTTAAATCAATAGTCATGATCCTTCTTGCTCTGCTTTCAATCC
>CAUYQG010243859.1:0-14592 GCA_963574415.1 Tarsius wallacei
CTACCTGCTGGGCTCCGGTGATCCTTCCGCCTCAGCCTTCCAAGTAGCTGGAACTACAGGCGCGCGCTACCACACCCGGCTAATTTTTAATTTATTGTAGAGATGAGGTCTCGCCAAGTTGCCCAGGCGGGTCTCGAACCCGTGGGCTCAGGCAATCCACTCACCTCAGCCTCCCCAAGCGAGGGATTACAGGCTGAGCCACCGAGCCCGGCTCTATCTGGCTCTTTAAAAAAAAATTTTTAATTTTAGATTCACAGAGTACATATGTGTATTCGTCACAGGGACATATTGTGTAGCGGTGGGGATTGGGTCTCAGGTAGCCCCTTCCCCGACTATCTGGCTCTTTACAGAAACAATTTGCCAACCCTTGTATTAGGGTAATCAGAGAGGATCCTCCATGGAGTGGCTGGGTTTTAACCTGAGTCTTGAAGGAAAGAGGCAATGTTTATTTTGGTATAAAGGAATGAAGAACTGCTGAAAAAAATATTATAAGAAGAGTACTAAGATTATAATTGATGCCACATCCCTCTGTGCTAAAGTTATTATAATCACCTAATGATAATACAAACAATAGCTAAGCATATATACCATTTATTATATGCCAGGTACTATTTACCTGCTTTCATCTTCTCAACAACACTGTGGGGTAGGTGGTATTACCTCCATTTTTCTGGATGAAAAAAGAGAGACTTGCCCAAGGACATGAAGCCAGCAAGTAGCCTAGCTAAGATTCCTAGGATGCTCACCCTAGACTTTACATTCTTAGAGAGCTATAAAAATGGAGGCCGAGTGCAGTAGCTCAAGCCTGTAATCCCAGCACTTTGGGAGGCAGAGGGGAGAGGGTTGCCTGAGTCCAGGGGCTCGAGACCAGTCTGGGCAACTTGGTGAGGCTTCATCTCTACAATAAATCAAAAAATAAGCCAGGCGTGGTGGCGTGCACCTGTAGTTCCAGCGACTTGGAAGGCTGAGGCGGAAGGATCGCCTGAGCCCAGCAGGTCGAGGCTGCAGTGGCCATGAGCATGCTGGGCACTCCAGCCTGGGCAACAGAGTGAGATTCCAACTCAAAAAAAAAAGCTATAAAAGTGGAAATGTGAAATACGACTAAGGCCAAAATTGTGCATAAATTTGCCTATGAGCAATAAAACTGTTTTCTAAGAACAGATAATTTTATTTTATATTGACTTATTTTCTTTTTAATATTGCTTTATTATTTTATATTGTTAAATCTTCTTGGCTAACCACACCACACATTTATTTGCATGTACTCTTTGTCCCCTATAAAAAAAACTGCCATCGCTCAGCTGGAAATCCCCTAAACGGAACATCCCTATGGTGAGTCTAGTGGTTATGTTGCCATGGTGATGCTGCATTGAACCAGCAACTACTGACCACTCCCAGAGGTAGGCCACAACCCATTTGTTAAACTCTGACCGCCACCATGTGACTGCAGCAGAGGCCAAGACTGCCACCCAGTCCCTAGGAAGACAGAAAGTTCTCTTTCCCAAGCAACAGTCAACTGTAGGCATTACTTCTTTTTTTTTTTTGCTTTTTGAGTTGCCCAAGCTGGAGTACAGTGGCACACTCATGGCCACCACAGCCTCAACCTGTTGGGCTCAGGAGATCCTTCTGTCTCAGCCTTCTGAGGAGGCGTGAGCCACCACGCCCAGCTAATTTTTTGATTTAGTGTAGAGACGAACTCTTGCCAAGTTGTCCGGACTGGTCTTGAACCCCTGGGCTCAGGCAATCCTCTCACCTCCTCCTCTCAAAGTGCTGGGATGACAGGCATGGGCAACTGTGCCCCACCGGCATGACTTCTTAATGATGTATACTGCGCTCTGTTTGGAAGTCCTACTTTAGAAAAGAAGTTCCTGGCCCAGAGTAGTGATTCTGATTTCCAGCCAAAGATTGGGCTGGTTTCTACAGATCAACCAGGGGCCTATGGTACATCTGTTGGTGGCCTAAAATGGTACCATGCAAGGGATCCACAGAAAATAGCAAATTAAATACAGGTAGAACTCTAGAAGAGAACTTGCTTCTTGATTCATTACCTAAGTACCCCAAGTGAAAGATTCCTAATAGACAGTTTCCATTAGAATTTTCTTTGTATAGACTAAGAGAATATAAATTGACATAGCTTTTCTAGAGGGCATTTTGGCAATTTCTTTCAAAAGTCTTAAAAATGTACAAAGCCATTGATCTAGAAATTCCTCTAGAATAAGAAATTCCATTAGAAATTCCTTTGGAAATTTCACTAGTTTATGCTACGGAAATTTTTAGAGATATACCCAAAGGCTATACATGAAAACATTATTTACAACAGAGAAAAACTGAAAGCACCATTATTAGCTAAATAAATTAATTATTAATAAAATTATTAATAAAAATTAATAAATAACCATAAACCACCACATTAATTGTATAATCATAAAAGCTATACAGCTGCTTAAATTTTGGTCATGAATGATTATTAAACTTAAGCGGCTTAAAGCCAGTATACAACACAAAATCCTATATTTGTAAAAAAACAACAGCATGCATATATTCAGAGAAAAACAGAGTTTTAATAGGAGCTCTCTCCTACGGCAGAATCATGGTTGTCTTAATTTTCTATTTTTATATAATAAAGTCTCTACTGAATCGCAAATTTTTTTAAAAGACAACAAAAATTATATTTAATATTTTTTAAAAATTTTTAAATTTTTTGTAGAGACAAGGTCTTGCTATGTTGCCCAGGCTGGTCTCAAACTCCTGGGCTCAAGCAATCTACCCGCCTCAGCCTCCCAAAGTGCTAGGATTACAGGCATGAGCCACCATGCCTGATCTATATTTAATTTTTTTAAGTGGTATTTCTTTTCTTTGGTTGTTACATTTTACTGTTACCTTCTCATGTTTTTCAGTTCTGTGAATTTTGTTACACTATTTCCGAGCAAGCCTAAATGCAGATCAAGTCTTTCTCAATAAACAGGGGGAAAGGCAGTCCACACACAATACAAAAATTATCAAATTCAACTGGCTGGTGAACTCGACTGACCTCACTGAGTTTACAGCTCTGTTAAAAAGATATACCATAATATGACTCTGGACCACTTAACTGAGTTTATCAAAGTTGTTTGTGCTGGTATGGGTTTTGTTTTTGTTGGGGCTTTTCCTAAAAAGAGTCAGAATCCCAAATTAAAACAAGAGGTCTGAGAATTAGCTATGAGCTGATTCAGTTTGTACCATACAGATTGTGAAACATCTTAAAATGCAGGTCCTGGTATCAGCCATGGAGACACGCTAGGTAATTAGGGGGCCAGGTAAGCTGAGTTAGAACATCCCTCATTCAGATTTCTGGACAGGAAATGACTTTAAAGTTTTCAGAAATAAAGAAGTATCTTTTCAAGGAACTTTCAAATGGACATTAGAACATGATTTATTTATACATTGCACAACAAATGGATAAAATGAACTGGTATTCTGCTGAAACCTTTCCAGATCTCAGGATAAATTTAAGTGGGTTCAGCTAGGGGTTACCAATAATAAAGCAATAATTAGATGCATAAATATTATGCCTTTTAGCCAGCTGCCAACTGGTTGGTGTAACTTTCCTGACCACCACATAGGAAACGACTGGAGAAAAGGGAATTCCTTTAAAATAATCTACATAAGGCTGGGCACGGAGGCTCACGCCTGTAATCCTAGCACATTGGGAGATGGAGGCGAGAGGATTGCCTGATTCCAGGGGTTCGAGACCAGCCTGAGCAACATGGTGAGACCTCATCTCTACAATAAATCAAAACATTAGCCAGACATGGTGGTGTGTGCCTGTAGTTCCAGCTACTTGGAAGGCTGAGGCAGAAGGATTGCCTGAGCCCCGCAGGCCAAGGCTGCAGTAGCCATGAATGTGCCACTGCACGCCAGCCTGGGAGACAGAGTGAGACTCTGGCTCAAAATAAATAAATAAAATAAAAATAAAATAATACAATAAAATAAAATAATCAACACAGGCTAGGCACAGAGGCTCACACAAGTAATCCCAGTACTTTGGGAAGCTGACGTGGGAGGATTGCTTGAGCCCATAAGTTAAACATCAGCCTAGCAATAACAAGACCTTGCTGCTATTTAAAAAAAAAAAAAAAAAAAATCAAAAAAGTTTGTGTGGTGGTGTGTGCCTGTAGTCCCAGCTACTTAGGAGGCTGAGGCAGAAGGATTACCTGAGCCCAGGAGGTCAAGGCTGTAATGAGCCATGACTGTGCCACTGTGCTCCAGCCTGGGCAGCAGAGTAAGATCCCAACTCAAAAGAAATAAAATAAAAATAAAATAATCGACACAATCCCAGAGGCACAGACGTTCCTAAGTAACAAATGAATTTCCCCAAACTGACCTTACTTTATTTATTATATTAATAAACCACAATAAATGTGTCTATTTAAATGATTTTAAAAGGAAAATTCACATAATTACTTTGAGGCACTAAGTGGCATTGACACATTTGTTCAACCTACATCTTTGAGCCTCCATTATATGCCAGACTGTGTGTGAGGCAGAGCCTGGGGTCCCTACCTGCTTTGTGTTCACAGGCGATCAGACACGCAATATGATAGTCAGAATGCAGAAATGACCCGTGTTTCTTATAATGTGACTTTGAAGCTCTTCCCGGTAAGAAGTTAAGTCTATGGCTGGACATGGTGGCTCAGGCCTGTAACCACAACACTGTGGGAGGCAGAGGCAGAAAGATCACCTGAGGCCAGGAGTTCAAGACCAGCCTGAGCAACATAGTGAGACACTGTCTCTACAAAAAACAAAGTTAAATTAAATTACATTAAAAAGAAGTTGAGTTTATATTCCTACCGACTGAGTCTAGACTGACCCATGACTTCCTTTGGCCATTGGTGTGGCAGAAAAAACACTCAGCAGTTTCTGAGCCTAATCCTCTGGAAATCTCATGCATTTCTGTTCTCCCTTCTGGAAGCCTGACTCTACAAATAAGCCCAGGCCAGCCCGATGGGAGTGAGGGCCCACACGGAGAAGAGCTGAGGCTCCCCAGCTCACAGTGATACCCCCAGGAGCAGAGCCAACTAGTTGACCTGCAGCAGACCAGAGACACACAGTAGAGCATTGCTAAGTCCAAATCAGCCCTGCATTGAGACGAAATTACCGACCCATAGAACTGTAGGCTAAATAAAGACTTGTTGTCTTACATCATTAAGTCTTAGGATGGTTTGCTGCACACCAGTGCCTAACCAATGCATACAGCATGTGCTAACTCTGATAAGTCGAACACAAAATGCCACAGAACCTCTGATATCATTTCCACATGTTAACAATCACCAATGAATCATGTAATTCAGCATTATAAACCACCAATCTGAACAACCATCCTGAGAGGACTTAAAGAAATTATATATCTAAGGAAAGGCTAGTTCAAGACAGCCACAGTCCCTTTGAGGAATTTTTTATGGATGAGTTGAATTTGCCTATGAAGTCATTCTTTGTTGCGTTTCTCTCTTTAGAAAAATAAGAAGCTCTTTCACTCACTTAAGCCTGTTGGACTTGATAACAATTGTCTAGCTTGATTCAAAGCAGCCATATACTCTCAGACACATGTTCCGTCTCCAGTACTCTGTAGGCAGGAATTTTAAATCCAGGTCCCTTAAATTTATGACATACATACAGTAGCAAGTCCCTACAGGCTGGAAATCAAACTGTAATTCAAAGGCCACAGGGCTGAGGAAACAGTCAGGAGATAAATCCCGATTTCAACCTTGGATTCTCTGCAAGTTGATTCAGTGGACTGTCAGTCATATTTAAAAATAAAATAAAACTACAGACACCAGCCGGCATGTTCTAAAGAGAAACAGGACGGTGCTTTTCAATATTCCCTTAACAGGCTCTTCTTATCTGCAAAGAACTGTTACGTGGGGGCATTTTAAGGGCCAGCAGCCTTTGCCCCCAATCAGTCATCTGCAGAAGTTTCAGAATTTTAAACTACAGAGATAGAAGGAAGTAGCAAAGACCATCCCATGTGGTGGAAGCCACCACACTGATTGGAGGTGATGTGACAGACCAGCCCATTTTTGGAGCCGGGTAGGTCCCCTCCGGAGAGAATGTGAACCACAAGAGCTCACGGGCACAGAGGCGTGGGCACTCACCTTACAACCCTCACACGCGCTGACCCCATAGTGATACCCTGATGATTTGTCCTGGCAGACGAAGCAGGGTTTGTACACCCGAGGGGGCGGAAGTGGAGACGGAGGGCTCGGGACGAGTTCCTCGGAGCTGGTGCTCTGCGTCTCAATCGCTACAGTGGAGAGGGAGTGGGGAGAGGAAAAAAGAGAAAATGTATGTCAGTTTGTTTCTTTTTTTCATCTGTGAATTCATATGCCTCTGCCCCAAATCTGGCAACAACACCAGCAGGGATAAGCGCTTACAAACAGATGACATTGCAGGCACAGCAGTGGTGATATTGACATTGATAGGGTCATAACGCAATCTCCTATATCTCTCACTTGAAGCTCACTACGGCACTGGGAGGGCCATGATTGAACCCAATCTTCCCTCAAGAGAAACCATCTCAGAGGAGGCACTGACTTTGCCAAGACCAGCAGACAGCAGTATGAAGTTCAGATCTTCATACAACAAACCCCGGGTTTTTCCTCCTCTTCTTTTTCCCCTGCAGAGTCTCAAATGACTGACCCTGTTGCTTACTTAACCCAAAGTAGATTTCCTTAGAAAAAATGAAGATGCCCAAAGCATTCATTCAACAAGCATAGCATGAGGGTCTTAGCAAGATGTGGCCATGGCTGGTTTTCACACATTACAATATTGTTGCCGGGTGCTGTGGCTCGGGCCTGCAATCTCAGCACTTTGGGAGGCCGAGGTGAGAGGACTGCCTGAGCCCGGGGGTCCGAGACCTGCCTGGGCAACTTGGTGAGACCTCGTCTCTACAATAAAGCAAAAAAATTAGCCAGGAATGGTGGCGCATGCCTGTGGTTCCATCTACTTGGAAGGCTGAGACAGAAGGAACACCTGAGTCCAGGAGGTCAAGGCTGTGGTGGCTGTGAGTGTGCCACTGCATTCCAGCCTGGGTGACAGAGTGAGACTCCTACTCAAAACAAACAAACAAACAAAAAACAATGCCATGATCTCGATGTCGATAAGACCTTTGCTACTCAAAGATCATTCCTTGGGCATCAGCACAGTATCAGGCCCCAGGTCAGGCCTATGGAACCAGAATATGCATTTTGACAAAATCCCCAAATGACTGTGCAATTAATGTTTGACGGGCAATGGGTTAGACCGACGATAGCAGAGTGGCGTGACTCTTTTTTTTTTTTTTTTTGAGTCGAGGTCTCACTCTATTGCCCAGGCTAGAGTGCAGAGGCATGCTTATGGCCACCGCAGCCTTGACCTCTGGGCTTAGGCAATCCTTCCGCCTCAGCCTTCCAATTAGCTGGAACTACATGCCACCACACCCAGCTAGTTTTTTTGTGTGATTTCTTATAGAGACGAGGTCTCACCAAGTTGCCCAGGCTGGTCTCGAACCCCCGGCTCAGGCAATCCTCTTGCCTCGGCCCCCCAAAGTGCTGGCTTACACGCCCGGCTGGTGCGACTCACTTCTAAGTCATGCTGCTCTTCATTCTAGATTTTAAAAATAAGTAGCCAGGCATGGTGGCATACGCCTGTAGTCCCAGCTACTTGAGAGGTTAAGGTTGGAGGACTGCTTGAGCCTAGGTGTTGAGGCTGCAGTGAGCCATGATCGTGCCACTGCCCTCAGCCTGGGTGACAGAGTGAGACCCTGACTCAAATAAACAAAACAAAACAGAACATAATTCCCCATCCCATTATCTAACCACCCAAATTCCATGAGAAGTGAGAATTCACAAAATAGAAGGCCAGATGGTTCTCTTAACCCAATTCTCCAGGATTATGTTCAAAGCAAGTGGCCCTAGTCCTTTCACAGGCAAAAAATGCTTGTAAAATATGATGGGGTCATTGGGAAGGAAAGGATTAAAAGGAGTTAAATAATGTTCCAGGATCTTCCAGTCTCCAAATCACTTTGAAATGTACAGTATAGGCTGGGCACGGTGGCTCACACCTGTAATCCCAGCAATTTGAGGGGTCGAGGTGAGAGGATTGCCTGGGCACCCTGGTTCGAGATCAGCCTGGGCAGCTTGGCGAGACCTCATCTCTACAATAAATCAAAAAATTAGCTGGGCTTGGTGGCGCATGCCTGTAGTTCCAGCTACTTGGAAGGCTGGAGCAGAAGGATCGCCTGAGCCCAGCAGGTCGAGGCTGCAGTGGCCGTGAGCAGTCACTGCCCTCCAGCCTGGGAGACAGAGTGAGATTCCAACTTAAAAAACAAACAAACAAACAAAATGAAATGTAGAGTATATTTCCCAGAATATCAAGTTTCTAGTGGCCCCACTGTTTATAATCTCCCAGATTAGATACTTTACTGGCTGGATTATCCTACAGATATGCTTTTAGCAAATCAGGTCAACTCCACCCCCAAACATCTTGTGAATCCATCCCCATATCACTATCCAGCTCTGACCCAGGTGTGTAGCCTACCAGGGTCTCTCACCTCTGCTTTGGCCATAGCCTCTTTGGGGCCTCTTCATGCCTACTCTTCCTACCTAGGGCCCCTTCCTCAAGCAAGCTATCAAGATAGTTATTCAGAAGTGAAAATCAGTCTCTTTCACTTGCCCATCCAAAGCCCTCCAGCAGTCCCCAATTAGATCGACCTCAAACCCCTTACTATGTTCTAGAAGGCTTCTCATGAGTCCCTTAGCAACACCACTGCATCAACAAGTCCCCTCATGTACTGAGCTCCATAGAATTGGCTTCGATCCTGTCTTTTGAGTAGGCCAAGCTTTTATACCACCTTAAGGATATTGCACTAACCACATCTTCTGCCTGGAAATTCTCAGATCTTCACATACCTGGTTATTTTTCATTGCTTAGGTCTCAGAGCAAATGTTAGCCTTCTCAGAGATGATTTCTCTAATTAAAGTGTCCCTTTCCACCTCTGGTCACCCTATCCTACTGTTTTATCTCATTTCTATAACTCTCTAACTAGTGTCCACATTTTAAAAGTTTATTTGTGTATAGTTTTATATCCTGCTTCTGCCACCCACTCCAAATATCGGGTTTCATGAAGCCAAGAAACTTGCCTGCATTTTTTACACCTGTGCTTCAGGACAAGCCAAGGTCCTGGCACATAGCAGGTAATCAAAAAACATTTGTTGAATCAACACATGAACTTTTTCCTTTTCCTTTTTTCTTCCTTATTTCAAGCACTAAGTACCCCTCTAAGTTGCTAAATTATAAAATTAGAAACTCAAAGAGCTCTCTTAGAGTCATTTGCTTCCTTAAAAAAGTAATTAATTAGCCCTCTGGAACAGAATCAACTATAATTATAGTATTTTCATAATTCAGAAGAATCTTGGAATGAATTCATTAGAGTAGTGCAGGTCCTAGTAGATAAATCTATTACAGTCTTTACTGCTTAGAACCGAAGAATCTGGGATGAAGAAATTAAACTTGAGCACTTTATTTCTTCTGGCAGATACGAAGCCTTTCTCTGGGTAACTTGGCACAGTGGTGGCAACTGTTTTATAGAAAGGTTTGCATCTGAGATGTCACTAAAGCTTATCAGCTATCAAGCTAGAAATGCAAACGCATTCCTCACACTGAGCTAATCAGCTTCCCTGAAAGCTAATTAACAAGAAAATGCTACTTGTAAAATTACAAAACAATATACCACTCTTCCTTAAAATCAAAGAAAATACACATAGCATCACCCACAATCCTTTCACTCAAAGAAATCCACTGTGATCATCTTGGCATAAAACCTTCCAGAATTTTTTTCTGTGCATACACATTTTTTATTGTTGGTGTTGTTGTTTTTTGTTTTTTGAGTCAGGAATCTCACTCGGTTGCCCAGGGTGGAATGCAGTGCCAAGATCACGATCATGGCTCGCCACAGCCTCGACCTCCAAGGCTCAGGCAATTCTTCCGTCTCAGCCTCCCTAGTGACTGGGCCTACAGGCACATGCCACTGTGCCCAGCTAATTTTTCTGATTTTTTTGTAGAGACAAGGTCTGGTTACGTTGCCCAAGCTGGTCTCCGACTCTTGAGCTCAAGAAATCCTCCTGCTTTGGCCTCCCAAAGTGCTAGGATTACCACTGTGCCTGGCCATATAAATGTTTTTGGTGTGTTTGTTTTTTGTTTACTAAAGTGGAATTATACCGAGATTGCTTGAGAGTTTGTTTAACTTACAATGTCACAAATTTATTTCCTTGTCAATAAATATTTTCCCCATAAGACATTCCATTGTGATGAACATCTTTGTAGCTAATCTAAGTATATCTGATTTTTTTTTTTTAAGGATAAGGTCTCCAAGTGTAATTATTAGTTCATAAGGTATATTATTTTTAAAATGTTGTTAGATTTTCACTCATGTTGATAAATTGACTTCTGGAAAGGCTGTGTCAATTTACACTCCTCATATCAACATAAGCGTGCCCATCCTTAGACACCTCCCAACTTTCCTGGATTTGTTGGATCTGTGTGTTTCTACTTTTCCTCATGTGTGTCAACAACTGATGGAGCCGTGTCATCACCACTATGATCAATCTCACATGGTGCTCTTCAGAAAAGCAAGGTGGAGTGCGTGTGTTTTCATGTTCTACCCGCCTGTGTAGAACAGCTAATCTGGCTTGTCTAGGAAAGTTGTAAATAGAATTCTGTTAGGGCTGGATTCAGCTGTCAGAGCTATGCCCTGAATTTCAAAAGTGGGTGGTAATTTCCATAAATATGCCACTTCAAACACACGCGCTGAAGTCCGGCATCTCATCCTCCCCAAGAAAAGAAACAGAATTGTGAGTAACTGAATACCCAAGAAGCTTGGGGCAAGGCACACAAAAAGGCGGAGGCCTGTTGGATGTTAAAAATCCCAAAATATTTCACGAAGGTAGTTAAAGTGTTTTTCTACGGATGAGAGTCATTTATAACAAATGAATGAATCCAGAAGGCTTTTCCTGAACAGTTGCCATGAATGAAAACGTTCTATTGTAAGCAATCCACTGTGAGAGGCCTGGACTTTCATGAAGGCTGCGGTGATTTCACTGGTAATTCTATGAACTCCGCTGTCTTCGTTCAATGGATTGTCAGAGGGTTCCTGTGTTCGATCATTTATTTCACTGAGTGACTAAAACACGTCAGGCCCTGTGTTACATGCTACGGACAGTGCATGGCATGCTCTCTTATCCTCCACAAATGTGGCCTAATACGGGCACTAATAGAGTATAAACCAACAATTAGCATATAACACAGTGGTTCCCAAAACTTGGCTGCACAATGGAACCACCTGGGCAGTTTTTAAACATCCTAATGCCCAAAATGTATCCCAGTCTTATTATGCCAGAATGTCTGTGAATGGAAGTCAGGAATCCTTGTTTTTAAAAAATATTCCCAGGTGAATCCAGATTGAAGCGGTTGTGGGAACCACTGATATAACAATGACGACAGAAGGAACTCTAGGCCTTATTCATCTCAGGAGAAATAGACGGAGAATGCTGAGAGGAGGTGGCCAGACTGTGTTTTAAAGGATGAATGTGTTCTGTCTATTGTGTTTTATAATTTGAATCCTATAAATGCCGCATATGAATCCCAAATAAACATAAAGAAAAAAGTCTTCTGTATGACAAAAAAAAAAAAAAAAAAAAATTATCATCATCTTTGGAAGAATTTCTCACTGTTAGTAAAGAATTAAATATTTGACCATATATATTCAGATGTCACCCTGAAAATGGACAGTCTGTGGTCCTTTATTTCCTCTCTGTGGCCCATAATGCTGAGAACAGTATAAGGCAGAAGAGAAAAGAAAATATCAGTGGTGTAGTCAGAACACCAGAGCTAGCCTCAGGCAAACATGCCAAGACAAGCTCTAGAATTACAACCAGGTTATGGCAACAATAGAGAAGATTTGTACTCAAGGCAATCCTTTGCCTTTTTCTGGTAATGGGGCAAAAACATACAAAGTTTGTTAGAGTTCCTCTTCCCTTTCTGTCGTTGCCTCCCCCCCTCCCCCCACCATAAAGACAGCGGAAACAAGAGAGGGGACAGCCCACGGCTCTCTTTTTACTAGTCATTTTTGGTATTTAAGGTAGATACAGAGTGCTTGGCCATTGATCTGCTCACTGTCATCCTGCCTAAATCAATAATCTATTAGTCCCTTTAAATTAGAGTTAGATTCATCAAACGCCCCGAGAGGCCTCAAACATTTCGTTCCTTATTCCAGGCAAGCACAATCAGTCTATGGAATGATAAAATTCTTGCTCGAAAACTCTGCCTGCTCAGCAGACAAGGCACTCTGTATTAGCTCATTCAGCGATCCCAGGCAGGCCCCCCAAAATGCAGTTTTTAGACTTCCCCAGGGGTAAAGAGGCTTGTGTCATGCAATAAAACAACAACACTGCAGCCATCCTGATGCGATTTCAGTTTGGGGAAGCAGTCTTTGAGGAATAATTCCGATCTGTTGTTTGCCTCCTGCTTTTATTTATTTCCTTGCTTACTTATTGACTTATTATTCAGTTCTGTTTGGTGACGGGATGCCCAAGAAGCAGCAGCCTCCGCTGTGCCATCCAAACTGCTCACCAGATGGGCCGCCTGGCCTGGCCAAGGAAAGGCCAGGTCAGAGCAACTTCTGTTCCCGGGGTGCGATGGCTGCTTGGGTCTTGGGGTGGGTCTTGGGGTGGGTCTTGGGGGGGCCCACCCACAGAACAGAGTCAGCACCAGCGATGCTGAGAGGGCTTCTCTAGGCTGCACACACCTGGGTGGAGACAGGGAGCCTTAAGGGAGACAGAAGGAACCAATCCTGCCCTTTCAGAAGTGTCTAGCCCCCGTGTTAAGCTTCTCCACCCCACAATGTACAGATGACTGTCACTAAAAACAAAGCTAGAATCACCTTCCTCAAACTCAGGTGCCTTTAAATCAACGTTCCTTAGAGTGTGGTCCAGGCCAGCAGCAGAATTTTTGGGGTAGGGAGGCAGGCATTCGCTTCCAATGAGAGATTTTTAGATTACCAATGGCGAAGAACCATTTCTTAAGTCTCTCCCAGACCATTCCCTCATGAGGGATTTGAATCTCTAGCAAAAAAAGATTTAAGGAAAAACAGACGTCCAAAGCATGAGCTCCAACTTTTTTTTAAAAAATAATTAGATTTAACAGACATAAAAGTACTCTCAAATTGCTGCTGGAGTTTGGAAACACTTGCTCTCCGTGTCTTTCTGTGTGGACTGGCAACAGGCAGAGAAGCCCTGGTGTAAAAGGACTTCAAACTCAGAGGTTGTTTGCAGACAAAACAAAAACACAGCTAAACAAAATTTCCACCGACTGGTATGGAACAAAAGCAGAATTCCAGCATTCCCACTGACACAGCTTTCTTAAACACTGCCACAACTCCGAAGGCTGGTTCTCTCTCAAAATAAAAGCCAGAAAAAAAAAAAAAATGAACGTTGTTGCCTGTTAAGAGGACTTGGCACTTAAGAATTTTAACTCACCTGAGAAAACACAGTATAAATGTCCTTGTTGTTACAACACACCTGAGTGTCATTTAAACACGCAGAAAGTCTCCGGCAATAGCCCCCTTCACAATTCCTTACATGCTTGGCATTTTTCGAAAGGTTAGATTAAGTAGCAGATAACATTTTTAAGAGAGCTCAGGATACTTTTTTTTCCCCCCTTCTTTTTCTTTGTGAGAGCTAATTTACGGCTGGCTAAACCATGTTGACAGATTTCAGGATTTTATGTAGGGCCTGATTAGAGGCAAGCAGGCATCATGCATTATGAAAGCCCAGCCTTTTTTACTGGAACCTTCGATATGAAGACAGTATTTTAAAGCACTCACTGGGCAGCTGAGCCTTAAAAGAAAAAGGAGTTGTAAAGCATGAGACATTTCCTGCATGGCCCGGGGGGAATTTTGAGCCCAGAGCTCCGGGTCCCGGTGGGAGGGAGTAATTTCAGCTAATTAGGGGAGAAGAGGGAAGTGTCGCATTTGGTCAAAACATTCCGTGGGGCTTCATTTTTGTTGGCACCAAAGAGAGCCGATCTGGATTTTTTTCTGTGGATTCACTGCAGAACTGCAAAGCCTACAGCTCACATACATTAGGGAGAAAGTCAAAGGAAACGCCAAAGTTCAACTAAAGTACAAGTAATTAGAAACAGATTCTCCGGGGCTCGCCAGTGCGCATGCGTGTATGAGCGCGCGTGTAGACATTTCATTAAAGTGTAATTTACATGCCTCCAAACGTTTTTTTTTTGGGGGGGGGGGTGCGTCGGGGGTGGGGGTTAAGCCTTATGTCGCTCATATACTTTTTTGGTCGCCTCTTCGGGAGGGGATCTGCTTTTAATCATCTTTCAGGAGAAGCGGGTTGTTTCCCAACTCACGGGTTTTGCAAATCTGCGAATCGCATCCTGAAACTAGGTAATGGCCAAACAAGAAAAACTCTGCTTGGAAGTCGTCTTGCCTCACTCGGCCGCCGGCTTTGTTATTATTAAGCAGCTCCAAGATTAGTCCCGGGCTTGGGGTAGGCGAGGGAGGGAGGG
>CAUYQG010243863.1:0-12836 GCA_963574415.1 Tarsius wallacei
CATCAACAAGGGTACCTGCACAATGAATATTTGTGGACCTAACCCTGAATTGTATCCCACAATTTTATTTTATTATTTTATTATTTTATTTTTTTGAGTTGGAGTCTCACTCTGTCGCTCAGACAGGAGTGCAGTGGCCACGCCCGGCTGGGCTCTGGCGATCCTTCCGCCTCAGCCTTCCAAGTAGCTGGAACTACAGGCGTGCGCTACCACACCCGGCTGATTTTTTATTGATTGTAGAGATGAGGTCTTGCCAAGTTGCCCAGGACCAGTTATCTTAATCATTGAGTGGACATACATTTCTTAGGCACTTGAGTGCTGGGGTCTCTGCTAGATGATAAGAATATGGCAATGAACTTAACAATGTTCCTGCTCTGGTGAAGCTTATGGTCTGTTAGGTGAGACAGATATTAATCAAATAGTCATGTGAATAAATGTGCTGAGAGAGAGGGCTTTGGTAAGTGCTGAGAGAGGGCTTTAGTGAGTTGAGCTGAGACTGCAGAGATAGGACTAAGGGAAAAGGTGGGACCTACTTGGGAAGGTCAGGGAATGCTTCCCTGTGACAGTGATACTTGAGCCAAAATCTGAAGGATGAAGAGAATTTAAATAGGTTAAATATGATTTTTAACAATGTCGATTATTTATATACTGGGCAATGGTAGCTACTTTTTCCTTGGGGAAAGGTATGTTTTTGCTCTTGATTTTATTGTATATGAGCCTAGTCATTCAGATTCCTTTGTTTTTTAAAAATGATTTTTCATTTTTGCTTAGCACTGTCTATTCATTTGCTGAAGAGCTGGCTTGTACTTTAACAGGTGTCATACTTGGTTATTTTCCAAAGGATGTTGGCTCAACTATATCACACTGGTGATTAGGAAATAAAAAAGAAAGAAAATAAGGATGTTGGCCTAACAGTCTGGGAGCTGTGAAGGGCCCCTGACTTTTCGGGCCTGGACCTCTGTATTATGACTACCATGAATGTGAGATCAGGACCTCTAGCCTTCCACCTGGGTGAGTGAGGTGTCCCTCTGATCTACTGCCCCCCTGGAATTCTACACATCCTTCTATCTAGCACATACCACATTGTAACGTAATCCTGCCAAATCAACACTAAATGGCTACTTCAACTTCCATTCACTTACCAACCTAATGTAATTTGTTGTCACAGCCTCCCAGGGCTGCAGTTCACGCCTTAGGGGGAGCTCATAGTTAGTGGCAATGCAGAGGGATTCTGCAAACACAGGGTGCTCAAAGGAGATGCCTAGTGAGTGTGTGAGGTAGTGGAAAGGCCAAGATGACTTCCCAGAGGAGATAGACTGGAACTGAGTTGTGGAGTTTTTGTAAAAGTGTGCTGGAACTAGTTCAAACTTAATGTCACAAACATTTAGAAATGACATCATTGTAGTGCAGTTGACTGTTTCATGCCTTCTGTCATATTTCCGTGACTCGTGGTGTGCTTTCCTGTTGCTTTGGATTGCCTACTCCTTCTTGGTTCTTCTAGAGAACTGTACTTTACTAATCTCCATGTCTTTGAACTTGGCTGTAGTAGGTGTCCAATAAACACTTGTTTAATAAAGGTTGGGTGCTTTGTAAATAGGCAACGAAGCTGATTTTGCCAGATAAGCACAAAAGTTAGTCTCGTTACAACACATTATCAGAAATTATAATTCTAACATTTAACATCTCTGATTTTAAATCCTCTGGCAGCACAACTTCCTCTCCTCCTCCCTGGAGAGAAATTTTATTTTCAAGTCTAATATGTATTGTATTTATAGAGCATAAAACATACCCATCATGTTTTGTACAAATGGAAAAGGTACAACTTCACTTTGGGGCAAGTAAGTGACAGGTGATAACTCCTGATAGAAGAATAAATGTATTCAGATAGCTCAGATTAGAAATACAGTGGGAGGCCCTTGCTTCTTTGTGTTTGGGGATGAGTGTTTTCTTTAGCTAAATCATCTGTGCACTGTCTTTTTTTAAAAATGTGACTATTTTATAATGAAAGGTGAACGTTAAACATTTTGAAGGTATTTTTTGCAGCAAACCTCCAGATCAACATATCTCAGTTTTCCAACACACTTTAACTTATTTTAAACAGATATTCAGGGGAAAAAAAAGTTGGAAGGGAATATAGATTCCAGGATCAAATGGAAATACTGAGTTAAAGGCAATACTGAGTTAAAGGCAAACATGTTTTTGTTTATTTTGTTAATTGATTTTTTAAAGTGAGGAACTTCTTAGAGCCTCTAATATGCAAAGACTGATTGTGATATGTAGAAGTGTCTTACAGTGTGCAATTCTCCCAAACTAGTTAACTCCTCAGCTGTTTTCCCCCCTAAAGATGCTAGGTTCTACAGAACTCACTGGGTAATGCTGCCTAGATGACTGGTACTTTGTAGTGTTCCTGGCCAGCGACAGGTCCTTCTTGCCTAAGAAATTCTCACTGGGCTTGGCGTTTCAAGTCTGTTATGACACTGGGGGGTCTCAGTCTCTGGACAGGCCCTTGGCCTACTCCCTCATCCTTAAAAGCAGCTCTGTTCTTGGTGCTTATCAAAACTTAGCATAGCAGTTCCAACATTTTTGATCTTGTCTTTCACACTTAGAAATCTTGAGTAAATGCTCCTAATATGGAAATATTTATAAATTATATGTTGCAAACTATACATCTGACAATGGACTGATCTCCAGAATCTACAAGGAACTCAAACAAATCAGCAAGAAAAAAGCAGGCCGGGCTCAGTGACTCAGCCTGTAATCCCAGCACTTTAGGAGGCTGAGGTGAGTGGATTGGCTGAGCCCGCTGGTTTGAGACCAGCCCGGGCAGCTTGGCAAGACCTCGTCTCTACAATAAATCAAAAAAACTACATGCCTGTAGTTTGGCTACTTGGAAGGCTGAGGCAGAAGGATCACCAGAGCCCAGCAGGTCAACGCTGGGGTGACCATGAGCGTGCCACTGCACTCCAACCTGGGTGACAGAGTGAGACTCCAACTCAAAAAAGAAAAAGGAAAAAAAAGAAAAAAACAAATAACACCAGTAAAACATGGGGGAACAACGCGAACAATCTCTCAAAAAGACATCTCCACATCACTCATCATCAGGGAAATGCAAATTAAAACACAATAAGTTAATCACCTTATGCCAGTCAGAATGGCCATTATTAGAAAATCAAAATAGATGCTGCTGATGTGGAGAAAAGGAAACTCTTATACACTGTTGGTGGGAGTGTAAATTAGTGCAACCACTATGGAAAGTGGTATGGAGATTACTTAAAGAACTAAAAGTAGATCTATTTGATCCAGCAATCCCACTACTAGGTGTCTACCCTAAGGAACAGAGGTCGTTATATGAAAAAGATACCTGCACTTGCGTGTTCATCACAACACAATTCACAATTGCAAAGACAGGGAATCAACCTAAATGCCCATCAACCAGTCAGTGAATAATGAAAATGTGGTATATAAACATGGAATACTATTCAGCTATCAAAAATAATGAAATAGTGTCTTGTAGCAACTTGGATGGAATTGGAGAACTAAAGAATAGCATCCTAAGTGAACTAACTCAGGAACAGAAAACCAAGCACTGCATATTCTCACTTATAAGTGAGAACTAAACTAGGGAACTGCAAAGACACAGAGAATGGTATAATGGACGTTGGAGATTCAAAGGGGAGGGATGAAAAATCACCTATAGGGTTCAATGTGCACAGATGGGGGTGGCGGGTAAAGTCCAGACCAAAAACAAAAATTATTACCCTCTAAAGCAGCTGAAATAGAAAAGTGAGTGTATTATTGTGCTATTACTATGCATGTTTAAAAATATGCAAAAATTTAAAGAGATGAGATAAAAGTTAATGAGAGTTATAGTATTCCTTCTCACATTCCAGTGGGTCATTTTACATACTCTAGTGTGTACATAGCCCACTTTGTAAATCTCTGGTTTTAAAGACAGAATCTCCCAGCATTCCTAGGTTAAGTTTGCTTTCCAGTGGAACACTCTGGAACTGAGTGAATGCAGGCTACCTCCAGGTATTTACTTTTTTTTTTTTTTGAGTTGGAGGCTTACTCCGTTGCCCACAATAGAGTGCAGTGGCATGCTCACGGCCACCCCAGCGTCGACCTGCTGGACTCAGGTGATCCTTCTGCCTCAGTCTTCCAAGTATCCGGAAATACAAGCGTGCTCCCACGCACCGCTAATTTTTTGATTTTTTGTAGAGATGAGATATTGCCAAGTTGCTGTTTTCGAACCTGTGGACTCTGGCAATCCCCTCACCTCCGTCCCCCAAAGTGCTGGGATTAGAGGCTTGAACCACCAGGTATTTACTTCTAAAGAAGTCCAAGATCCGCTAAGTGGAAAAAGCAAGTATTAATACATATGTATACGGTCTTATGTGAGTTCTTTTTTCACTTGTAAAAATGTATAATTTATTCATAGAAAATGTCTAGATTGATACATTAAAAGCTGTTACATTATTACAGAGCACTGGGATTAAGGGTCTTGGGAGAGGAAGAGGATTTTTATTTTTTACTTTATACCTTTCCAAGTTGCTTGAATTTTTTATGAATTGGATTCTTTTTATAATAAACAATTTGAAAATCACTAAAGATACTATGATAGCAACTGTGTTACAATGCATTGCCAATGTTGATTGTTGTAGTTGGGGAATGAGTACATTGGGTTTCATTATACTATTCTCTACTTTTGTGTGTATTTGAGTATTTCCACAATAAAAAATTTAAAATGAACACATTGCAAAAAGAGTGTATAGAAATACACCATATAATTAACTGTTTATCTTAGGGATAGGAGGAGGGAAAGAGTTGAAGAGTAGAACTTTAGATACTGTCTGCATCAAATGTGTTATAAGTATGTAGTGCTTTTATAATGGGAAACCACTTACACACACACACACTCTTTAGAGACCACGGTGCAGAGTTTCATGTGTAGACAGGAGTAGAAAATTCTTGTTTGGTTTCCTAGATAAATGTTAGTTCCTAAGGGACTATACAAAGTAAATGTGCAAGCCAAGAGTGTTTAAAGTGTAGTGCTCAGCTGTTCCATATTAAGATCTTGAAGGTTGTTTTAGAAAACGATTCTTTAGCTTGTTGATATAATCAAACAAAGGTGAAACCTGAGGCACAGCCAAATGCCTCCACATGGTCTCCATGGCTTCGGGGGAGGGCACAGCTGGTGGTATGCTCTGAGTTATTTGCTCTTTTAGGTGGTGCTGGTTACGGGGCTCCAAAACATGAAAAGACAGTATCTTAAAGTAGTGCACCTAATGGCTCTCACATGGGATCCAAGACAGTTAATACGTAAAGCACATTTTCTATTGCTGACTGCAATGCTAGGCTGCATACAGAGATACATGGAATCTATAGAAAGGGGAATGATGGTTCATTAACCTTGTGATCTTGTGAACATTAGTTATGCTCCAGGTACCTCATCTGTGAAACAAGGATAATAGTATTGTCCACCTCAGAGGACTATGATGAGGATTAAATGAGAATGTATATAAGGCACTTTGCAGATGATGAGCACTCAACTGCCAACTCTTCTTATTTTCACGTGAAAAACTGCTTATTGAACTGGGAACATTTAGCTTGCAAGCAGGTGTCCCTGATTTTAAGTATCCTTCTCAAACAGCTATGTAGTCAGGGATGCTTGATCTATGGTTAATCTCATTACCCTTGCCAAGTTCAAGAACAGTCATGCAACCCAGTTTTGGCGAGTAAAATATGAAGGACTGTCTACTGGTGATGTGTACCCTTCTTTCTAAGTATAGGTGTGCTGCCTCGAATTGCAGCAGCCAATTTGCTAACAGCCTGAGGATGAAGTTAGCATCAAGGACAACGGAGCAGAGAAAATAAAAAACAAAACAACAAAAACCTGCATCTTAATGACATTACTGAGCTGCTGAACCAACCATTCCTGAAGCCCACCCTACCTTGGAACTTCCTCTTTGTGAGATTGAACACACACACATCACTTAAGCCTATATGAATTAGCTTCCAAAAGCATCATCATTTATTTAATTTGCACTAGAGAGGGTTTGAGAGGGGAGGTAGCATTTATTCAGTGATATTTATTGAGAACTTTGAAATATAAAAATAAAGATGTCAAGAAGTTCTGAGAGATGGGGAACATGGAGTTCTGGAAAGATAGCAGCTTGAACGCATCCTGCCTCTTTACTACTTGAGGTTTAGCCCATCTGCCTCTCCTGAGAAAAGCAGCTTTGAGGAGGCCTGTGATATGGGTGAGGGAGGCTTCAGTCCATCACAGAATCCCGTCAGAGAGAGCTGGGGCAAGGCTGTCTTCCTGTCTGAGGATCAGCTCAGAGAACCCTAAGAAGGAGCTCAGGGGAGAAGGTCCTTGTGAGTGTATAGGTCTCCCTGGTTCTTGAAGAGCTGACCAGATGGATTGAGTTGTTGCCTTCACCCTTGTCTGATAGAGCAGGGGTCTCCAACCAGTACTGGTCCATGGCCTGTTAGGAACCAAGATGCACAGTGGGCAGTGAGTGGGGGGCAAGCGAGCAAAGCTTCATCTGTATTTATGGCTACTCCCCATCACTGGAATTACTGCCTGAGCTCCATATTCTGTCAGATCAGCAGTGGCATTCAATTCTCGTAGGAGTGTGAACCGTATTGTGAACTGCGCATGCAAGGGATCTAGGTTGTGTGCTCCTTATCAGAATCCTGATGATCTGAGATGGAGCTGAGGCAGTGATGCTAGCACTGGGGAACAACTACACATGTAGACTAACATTAGCAGTGAGATTTGACTGCACAGAGACCATAATAAATCAATTGCTTGCAGCCTCATATAAAAACCCTGTCAGTGAGTGGCAAGTGAGTTGATGTACTTAAACTGAACAGTTGCTTCTAGTGGCAGGCTTTAAGCCAGAATCCAACACTTTAGTCTGTGCATGGCCTGCCCATTATTTTATTTACCACTTCTGTCTGTGCCTCTTTCCTGCACTGCACACTTGTCTCAGTCACAGTTTTGGTAAGCCCACAAGCTAACCCCATCTAAAATGAGGAAAAAACAAAGGTCACTGGAGAACTTCTTTGAAAAAGGGGAAAAACCCAATGAGACAGTAGAAGACTCTAAGACTGCCAACAAAAAGAAAACTGCATTTAAAAGAAAATGCCAAGACTCTTAAATTATGGGTTCATTGCAACAGGTGATTCACATTATTCTCCAAGCTTACTTTGTGTATGTGGCAACCAGCTAGCCACTGAAGCCATTAAACCTTCCAAACTGCTTTGCTACATGGAGACCAAGCCCTCTGCATTAAAAGACAAGCCTTTGAAATTTTTCAGAAGAAAAAAAAATGTGGGCACGAAGAACGGAAGCAATTATTGAAGGCCATCACTTCATCAAATATGGCTGCACCAAGTGAGCTGAGTCTGCATTCACTGACTGCACCGAGCATCATTCTTAGTGGCTAACCACATTGCTAAAGCTAAGAAACCCTGTACTATTGGTGAAGAGTTGATCCTGCCTGCTACTAAGGACATTTGTCATGAACTTTTAGGAGAGGCTGCAGTTAGTTCAAAACGTGATACAGTTCCTCTTACGGCTAGCACCATACATAATTAGATGATGAAATAGCAGAGGATATTGAGGCCCAATTGTTAAAGAGGATTAATGAGTCATGGTACACAATCCAAGTTGAAGAGTCTACTGATGTTGACAACAAGGCAACAGTGCTTGTTTTTGAGCAACATATTGTTCAGGAGGATGTGCACGAGAATATGTTATATGCACTTTTTTTTTCTTTTTTGCCAACCAATACCACAGCTGCAGAACTATTCAAGTCTTCAATTACGTGTCAGGAAAATGAAATTGGTCATTTTGTGTCAGTATATGCATGGATGGTATGTGCAGGTTTCACTACTTGGATCAAAGAGGTCGCTTCTGAATGTGAGTCTGTGCTCTGTGTCACTCATAGAGAAATGCTAGCTAGCCAAAATTGTCACCTGAACTTAGCATTTTGCAGGATGTGATTAAAATTATCAATCACATTAAAGTACATGCCCTTAACTCACATTTCTTCGTGCTGCTCTGTGAGATGGACGCAGACACAGACATCTTTTCTTATTCACATAAATGAGATGACTTTCTAAAGGTAGATCACTGGGCAGAGTTTTTAAGTTATGAGAATTGCTCCAGAGATTTCTTTTAGAAAAACAGTAACCATTGGCAGCACATTTCAGTGACATAAAATGGGTCGCAAAACTTGCTTACATGTGTGACATATTTAACCTACTCAACAAACTTAACCTGTCACTTCAGAGGAGAATGACAACTGTGTTCAAGACAGCAGATAAAGTGGCTACATTCAAAGCCAAACCGGAATTATGGGGCAATGAGTGAATATTGGAATTTTTGACATGTTTCAAACATTAGCAGAGAGTTTTGAAAAAGACTGAGCCTGAGCCTCCTTTCTCCCAGCTGGTGCAAAATCATCTATCTCAGCTTTCAAAAGAATTGAGCATTACTTCCCAACCACAAAAGATCCCCAAACTGGGAAGGAATGGATCTGTGACCCTTTTGTGAATAAGGCAGGTGAATCGACTTTGTCCGCGCTAGAAGAAGATCAACTGCTCGAGATCGCAAATGACGGTCGCCTTAAAAGTATGTTTGAGACAACTTTAAATCTTCATACATTCTGGATTAAAGTCAAGACAGTATATATCCAAGATTGCCACAAAAGCACTGAAAAGCCTGCTTCCATTTCCAACATCTTATCTTTGTGAAACAGGGTTTTCTGTAGTGACAGCAACCAAAATGAGATTAAGGAGTAGACTGGTCATAAGCAACACATTTTGAGTGTCACCATCTCCCATCACCCCCAAATGGAACTGTCTAGTTACAGGAAAACAAGCTCAGGGCTCCCACTGATTCTGCATTATGGTGAGTTATATAATTATTTTATTGCCTATTACAATGTAATAATAATAATACTAGAAATAGAGTGCACAATAAATGTAATGCACTTGAATCATCCTGAAACCATCACCCCCCCCCCCACCACCAGTCTGTGGAAGAACTTTCTTCCACAAAACTAGTTCCTGATGCCAAAAAGGTTGGGAACTGCTGTGATAGAGGTTGAGGAGACTAGGAAGGGAATAAAGAGGCTTCCTCCTAGGGCCTTACCAGAGGAACAGTAACACATCTGCTGCTGAGCTTGAGCCTGGGGAGGCTGAGACTGCTGTTCCTTCTACCGTGTTCGGAATGCTGCCACTTAAGATAACTCAGTACCTGGAACAGAGTCCCCAGTGAACAAACAAAGGAAAAGAAGATTCCTAATGGGGCCCAGTAGCCAGGGAGAGGATTTAAAGTACAGAAATAGTTGCTGGCATAGATAACTTGAACAAAAGAATAAGAAGAGGAGATATAAGGGCAACACACTCAAACTGATTTTCTGAGATCACCCCCTCAAAAAAAGAATGATTTTGGACTAAAAAGTTTCAAGAGGTGAATTGAAGGAGAAAGCAGACTATTGATGTCTGAATCAGTGTCAGAGAAAGATCCACCTCCAAGCACAGAACAAAATTACAAAGAGACAGAATTCAGGAGATAGTAGAAATCCAGAGGGAGTTAAGGGATATAACGGAAGAGGCAACTGAAAACATAACAAAAGTTTCTGGGATGAAGAGACCTTGCATCTCATAGAATTCTAGGAAGGTTTGATGATCGAGAGACACACACCTAGGCATTTTATGTCTCTGAACTACAAGAGTAGAGAAAAATACTGCACGTTTCCACAGAGAAGAAAAAGATACTCCTAAAGGAGAAAGAATCATCCTGGCATCGGACTGCTTACCTATGACACCGGAAGTGTACAATATGGAAAACTGCTAACCACCAAGAGAAAAGAGCAGCATGGAAATTGACCTAGACAGACCTTCAGGTTGGCCCTCCTGAATCTTTGGCTCATGCTTACAAAAGCACCTGAGAACGTGTCACTGGTTCCTTTTACTTGGTGATCAAATAAACTCAGAGTCAGTCTCCAGAAGAGTTGGGAAGGACTGGAAGAATATAAAATCCGAGATGAGTAGTGAAGGGAGTCATCACCCAAATCACAATATATTAGCAGCACCTGGATATTTCTAGTTCTCTGTGAGTGTTGCTGGGTCCACTCTGTAAAAGTCTTCCTAAGTTGATCACACCACCATCTGCCTGATGACTCTTTTAACGACAGTCTGGTGCTAAAAATAAGAAGTGAATCTCAGCAAATCTGGGCATCAGAAATGGTTGGAAAGGAAGGAAATGTTCCAAAGTTCTTATCTGGGGAGTGGCTGTGCAACTGATGGGGGAAGTGAAAGTGTTCTAAAGTTTGGAGTGAGGAGTGCAAGTAGTGGAGGAATACAGTATTTCGTGAGAGAACTATGCGTCTCATTTTCATATAATGGTAAAAAATACCTGATTATGAGCAATAGGAAAGGGAAAGTAACTGGAAATAGAATGAAAATCTACAAAAGTCATATTAACAAGATGGAACAGGGAAATATGAATCTAATCAAAATGCAAAAATAAAGATAAGTAAAAGGAGAAAATAATTAGTAAAACCAATGAATAAATAAGAATAGTAGGAAAAGTCCACTCTTTCACTAAATGTGAATGGACTAGATTTTCTTATTAAAAGAGACACTTGGAGTTAACAATATAAATAAACTAGCTATACTCTGGAAGAAAAATATCTAAAAACAAAGCTTTAAGGAAATAAGTGTAAAGAAAAGTTGAAAATAAAGAGAAAATAAGTTTGTCAGACAAGAAGGAACTTAATGTTAGAGGCACTACAAAAGAAGGAATTTAATGTTAGAGGCACTATAAAAATAAATATGTAACAATATAAGGCACACTTTATGAAGCAGAATTACTGTTAGTAAATTTATGTCTACCAAACAGTAAATGCGAACACAACTTGATAAAAGTAGAGTCAATTTTAAAACATTTTTAAGAACTGGCAAGGCATGGTGGTTCAGGCTCATGCCTGTAATCACAGCACTTTGGGAGACTGAGGGGAGAGGATTGCTTGAACCCAGGAGTTTGAGACCAGTCTGGGCAACATAGCAAGCCCTCAGCTCTACAAAAAAATAAAATAATTAGCCAGACATGAACCCGGAGTTCCAGCTACTTGGAGGACTGAGGATTGCCTGAGCCCGGGAGGTCCAGGCTGTGGTGAGCCATAATTGTGGCACTGCACTCCAGCCTGGGTGAGAGAGTGTGACCACAACTCAAAAAGAAAAAAGAAAAAAAGAATTAGATTTAATATACAAAGAATAAGCATATAGAAGAATAAAATGATCAGCATACTTTAGTAGATAAGTTTCTCAGGTAAAACACATAATGTTTTCATATATCCAACAGAACATTATAAAAGTTGACTATGTGCTTGATCACAAAGAAAGCCTTAGCAAATTTAGAAATGAGAGGTTTTGTAGCCACATTATTACAATTAGAAATAAATAACTTAAAATTTTAAAAGCAATCAGAAGAGCCTATTTATAAATAGAGACATGCTTTCTGGATTACTTTTGGAACAAAGAGCAACATAAAGCTAATACTATGAACTATCTAGAAAGTAGTGAAAAGGAGAATGCTTTGTATCAAAATCTGTACTCGGAGGAAAATGTACAACCTTACATACTGTGGTCATTAAAGAAGAATGACTAAAAATGAAAGTACTTGTTGCTTTTCTACGGAGCAAGTTCTATGGAAAGAACCAAAAAATAAAACAAAAGAAAATATGATGAAGGAATTAATATATGCAGAACTGGGATTAGGAAGAGATAAGTGAGGTGCCAGGGCACAAAATTCAAGAAAACAAGCCAGCCCTGGCCCCCAGGCACCTCACGCCTCAGGAAGCACCAATTCTCACGCCACACAGGGAGGGGTTGGCATTTGCCCATTGTTGCTTCTTTGGATTTTGTGATCTATGCCTTGCTTAGTTCACTAGAGTTCTCACTCTAGTTCTGACCCTGACTAGAGATGTAAAAGCTTCCCTCGTGGAAAGAAAAAAACATTGCCTCGAACTTTCTTTTAAAAAGTTAACTGGGCTCATATTAACCTGGATGTCATTTATACTTATTATAATGATCTTTTAATTTCGTGGTTTTTATTCTAGTCGAGAGTAAAACAAGATTTTACAAAAATAACCTATTGTAGTTCATTAAATGTTTTTAAAAATTCTTTTTGTTTAAGTGTATTAGACCTCTTACCTTGCTTTATATCCCTAAATTAAGGGGCCTATTTTATGCCATTATATGTCATTGTTAAAAAATACAAATAGTAGTAAGACTATTTTTACATCTGATTCTGTTTAGAATGTCAGTATGTGAGGTAGAAAACAAACCTGCGGGCTATTCAGTGATCATCAAGCATGCAGGGAATGAATCTACCAATCACTCAGGGATTGCACATTCTTGGAACTACTCCAAGCCGGGCTCGGTGGCTCAGCCTGTAATCCTGCGCCTTGAGAGGCTGAGGTGAGTGGATTGCCTGAGCCCGCTAGTTCTAGACCCGCCTGGGCAACTTGGCGAAACCTCATCTCTACAACAAATCAAAAAATTAGGCGGGCGTGGTATCGCGTGCCTGTAGTTCCAACTACTTGGAAGGCTGAGGCGGAAGGATCGCGGGAGCCCAGCAGGTCGAGGCTGCGGTGGCCGGGAGCGGCCACTGCACTCCAGTCTGGGCGATGGAGTGAGACTCCAACTCAAAAAACAAACAAACAAACAAAAAAAGAACTACTCCAGATGTACTTTCTAAAAAGACAGCATTTAAATACACTCTTTTCTTTTTTTTTGAGTCAGAGTCTCTCACT
>CAUYQG010243867.1:0-13034 GCA_963574415.1 Tarsius wallacei
TAGTCTATGCCCCATCAACTGAAAGATACAAATCTCCTTTGACTCCCTTTTTCTGAGTGATTATAAGTTTGAATAATATAGTATCAATATAATCGTAAGCCTTGTGAATTATGTAACTTTTCTATCAATGTAATCGTAAGCTTTGCAATGTGTATAAGTTTTGTGTAATGCATCATGTCTTAGGCCCCTTACTCGAGGCAAGCTTGATTGCTGCTTCTGCCGGGCCCTACTGATAAAAGCGAAGAGATACCTCTGATACCTGGCACCAGGAAGTCTGGACAGAAAAATGTCACTATCGATAAATGCAGCTAAAACTCAAGTTCCATAAATGCTCTGCTGGTCACGTGGCAAATGTATAGGTACCGACAACTCTGGACTATAAAAATGAACTGTATAAAGCCTAGATGGTGAGCAGAACCATTTTGAAAGACCTCGAGTCTGGCTCTGCTCCCTGAATTCGAACTCAGAAATAAACTTCTTTCTACTAGTTCCCTGCCCCTTTGATTTATTGTATCAAGGGGAGCAGCCGAGCATTACTCGGACCATAACAGTGGTTAATAAGCTGTTGCAGGGTGGGACTGTAGTTTTGACCCGCTTGGCCTCCCACTCCTCCCCTGCTGGGAGCAGCACCCTTATTTTCCTTTGGGGAGCTCTGAGGATGTAAGAAAAAACTGTTTCTCCTACACGCCTCTCTCACAACACAAAAGGCTGCTGACACCAACTGTATGGGGGTTTCTCCCCACGCGTCAGGCAGGCAATTCTGTAGCGGACACCAACTGGGTGTACTCTGTCAGTGTGCTGAGGGGTGCAATGCTGCCAGAGCCGGCGTGCTGGAGGTGTGCACCGGTAATGAGACATCCAAGCAGTGCAAAGAGATTTGCAACATGCAAAAAGATAAAGGAAGAAAAGATTTATTTAAGAAAAAGATCATTTCCCATAGACAGAAAGAGGGCCAGCACTCTAAGGTGAGTGTGGCCCCGTAGCCCCCCTACCCCCACCCCAGCCCCTGGCTCAAATCCTTTCCCCTGGAGATGTTGCCATCAGGTAGACGTGACTACCAGTGACTGCCTGAAGACACTAACGGGGTCATGCTTGAGAGCTTTGGGTTTCTAGAAAGACAGTAAAGTTAATCTTTACCTCAAGAATGCACTCCTCCAGGGCACGGTTTTACTTTTTAGCATTGTGTTAAAATCTGGTAGCAAAATAAAATGGCTTCCTGCTCCCAGTCAGTCCTTTCATTCTCTAATTCAACTTTTAAAATATTTTTAAAAATTTTTTAATTATAAAGATGTGGGGTACAATTCAGGGTTAGGTATACAAACGTTGTTATGTGATGAGGTGTGCCCCTCCCTCCCCTAGCAGTTTCCCTCAACTGCCAATTCCACCCCCCTCCCCTGACAATTTCCCACTCCTGCCAATCCCTTTCTTACAGTATTATAATTGTTCAAGTTCTGCTTATGAGTGAGAACATATGGTACTCTGTTCTTTGTTTCTGTGACAGATCATTGAGTATGATCCACTCCAAATCCATCCAAGTTGCTGCGAAGTCCATAATTCAATTCAGTTCTGACACGACCTACCTGGAGGTTGAGGGCTCAGTCCCACATGACTGCCCCACCCCTTGGGTGCCAATCACAAGCCCCAGGTTGTTTTCTCTGTGCTTCTCGGGTCTCCCACAACCACCTTCTTGGGTTCAGTTAATTTGCTAGAGTGTCTCACAGGGAAACACATTTACTGGTTTATTATGAAGGATACAGAGGAAGAGGTGTGTGAAGGAAAGCATGCAGTTTCCTCCCTGGGCACGCCATCCTCCAAGAACCGCCACATGTTCAGCAACCTGGAAGCTCCCCAAACCTAGTCCTTTTGGGTTTTAATGGAAGCTTTATTGTGTTGGCATGGTTGGTGATATCATTGTCCCTTGAGGATCAATTTACCCTTCAGCCCCTGGTCCCTCCCCAGAGGCACAGGTAGTGGGGCTAAACACTCCAAATTTCTAATCACATGGTTGGGTCCCCTGGCAGCCAGCCCCCATCTGGAGGCTGTCCAGGAGCCCCCAGTCACCAGTAACTTATTAGTATACAGAAAGACTATCACTTTGGAGAGTTCAAGGGTTCTAGGAAGTATATGCTACGAAACAGGAAGGAAGACCAAATATCTGCTTCACACTATCACAGGGACCAACACCCCCCACTCTCGGGCCACACAGAGTTTGGTGGGGCTGATGCTTCTCATCACCAGCTCCAGGAAAAGGGCTGCCTCGGGCCTGGACAGCACCACACTCCATGTCCTGATTGCCAAGACCTGTCATGAGTTAACACGTGACCCAAACGAGGCAAAGGACACCTGGCTTCACCACTTCTCTTGAGTCACTACAAAAGAGAAACTCATTCTTTTTGTTGGACTTGCAGACACAAACATGGAGCTGCTGGAGATATCACAGGCAGATAACCTGCCAGAGAATGAAACTGGGGAAGGCAGAGCCAAAAGGAGAGAAGGGACTGACTCCTGACATTCCAGACGACATCATTGCAATGCTGGATCCAGTCCTAACTGGAACCATGGCCTTCCCCTGGCTTTCTCAATTATGCAAGAGAATGAAGTCCCTACTTTGCTTCAAGCCAACTAAAGGTGGGCTCTTAGTATCAGGACTGTGTCCTGACGCCTATGCAGTTCTTTTTTTTTCAGGTTTGCCTCATGTTCTTTCCACCACATCAAGCTCTCCCTACAGATGGCTTAAGCCTAGGTGAGAATAAACTACAAATTGCTGAACTGCCCTGGCATGGGCAACCTGGCCTCTCTTGTGTGACAATCACTCAAGATTAACAGGTCACACTTCTTTTATTTCTCCAAATTCACTTGAGATCCAATGTCACTCCCTTGGGAATCTCTCTCCCTGCTTCCCTGGATTGTCTGTGAGCCCTGGAGTACGGTGGGAAGATGTCCTAAGGAGGGGACAGCTGAAATGAGATTGAAGAATGAGTCTGTATCATGTTTGTTACAGAACTTGGATCCACCCACCTTGCGCAGCAAAGCCACACACACTGACATCCGGATTTGCAACAAGAGAAAGTGAGGAAAAGTAAGGCCAAGCCAGGAGAATCGGCCTGCTAATGTCTCAGACCCAAACTCTCCAGTGGTTTACATGTAAGGATTTTTTAAAGGTGGGGAGGTGGAGGTTACAGGAAAAGTCACAGATCAATACATGGAGGCCATACATTGGTCTGACCTATAGAGATGGGACATCTCAAAGTGGGTGACCACAGGTCATAGGTGGATTCAAAGATCCTCTGATGTGTGATTGGTTAAGGAAGCAGAGTTTTGTCTAAAGATTTGGGGTTAGCAGAAAGGAATGTTAAGCTCTGGCCTGTGAGTGTGACTTCCTTAAGGTCTCCAGGAAGAAATGAGGAACAAAGAACTGAGGTCAGAGTTCTGTCCTTACTTACTTTTTCTTAATGTGAGGTCTGCATAACGGGGGACAGCATTTTCCATTCAGCGGGAGCCCTGGTTTCTGAAAAATGACTCAGGGATGTATGTAAGATGTTATCTTTAGTTTCTATAGGGAACCACACATTTTGTAATCTAATTTCCTCGGCTATTGTTTTAAGCTACTGCTGCCTTCTCGTTTATCAGGTTGCTCAGCTATTTTTCAAACTAGCTAGGTGCCTAGAGTTTTCCTCAGAGCTCAAGATTTTACTTTATCTCCATGCTTGGTGGGGGGATGTCCAGCAGGTCCCTCCGTGGGGTCTCTGTTCCATCTCATTCTGAGGAAGCAGGAAGAGTTCCTTTTAGTGGAGACATCAGCTTATGTGAAGGCAAACACGAATGAGAGAGTAGGGTACATGGCTGGGAGTTTTGTGGTGGAGTGCAGGGAACTCCAGTAACATTTTAAAAAGACTTTCCACTGAAGTATTATAAACATAAAGAAAAGTGTGAACAGAATGAGTGCAGAACTCAATGGACTCTCACCAAGTGAGTACATCCATGTCACATGCACTCAAATCCAGAAACAGAACCCAACCAGCACCCCATGAACTTTACAGTCACTGTCCCTCCCCCAGGACAATGTCCATCCTGACTTCTCACTCCTCTACCACGGGCTTACGTGTTGCCCACTTTCAACTTCATGGAGATGGAATGAAACTGTTGTGTTCTCTGTGACTGGCTTCTTTCACTCAACACTGTGAGATACGTCCTTACTGTTTTACACAGTTGCATGTTTTTGCTTTCAATGCTGTAAGGCAGGGGGCTCCCAACCCCCAGGCTGCAAACTGGTCCAGGTCCGTAGCCTGTTAGGAACCGCGTCACACAGCAGGAGGTGAGCAGCGGGTGAGCAGAGTTCCATGTTCTGTCAGATCAGTGGTGGCATTAGATTCTCATAGGAGTGTGAACCCTATTGTGAACTCCATAGAGGGATCTAGGTTGCATGACCCTTATGAGAATCTAATGCCTGATGATCCACCTCCCCACCCAGTCTGTGGAAAAATTGTCTTCCATGAAACCGGTCCCTGATGCCAAAAATGTTGGGGACTGCTGCTGCTATAAAGGATGATAAAGAATATCTGAAGCATCACAGGCCGTTTGACTTCTGTCACAACCCAAATCTGCTGTTACAACATGATGCAGTCATAGATGACATTGAAACCAGTGGATGGGGCTGTTTTCTAATAAAACTTTATTTATAAAAATAGACAACCTGGATTGCAAAAACAGGACTATAGTTTGCCAACCCTTGTTGTAAAGTATTTCATTGTATGACTATATCATGTACTCATCTGTTCTGCTGTTGATGAGCTAAAGGGTAGGTTTTAGTTTGGGACTATTTATGACAAGTGCTGCTGTGAACATTCTTGCACATGTATTTGGTGAACATACGTCCACATTTCTGTATGTGCTAGCGAGTGGAACTGCTGGGTCATAACTTGGGCATATGTTTGGCTTTAGACGATGCTGCCAAATAGTTTTGCAAAGTGGGCATAACAGTTTAATCTCTCCCTCCCCCATGCCCGGCAGTGTATTCTGTTCTGGTTGCTTCACTCCCTTGCCAGCACGTGGCATTTCCACCTTAACCTTTCAGGTGGATTTGTTCTGGTATCATTTTATGGTTTTAATTTGCATTTCCCTGATAAGCAATGAAATTGAGCAGTTTTTCATATGTTTATAGCCATTTGGGATTTTTTTTTAGGCGAAGTGCCTGTTCCAATAGCATTTTATGCCTTTATTTGCATAAATTACATTCTGCCTTGAAGATAAATCTGGCAGTCTCCTTTGGTGAGCTTGATCTACTTTCTTCTCTAAACTCAGGAGTTTCCAAGGGCCGATGCTTGGCATGTGTTACTACTCTGTCTTTAATTCTGGGATCTCATGGGAGATGTCTGCCCTGCCAAAGTGTGTTTCAGGTTCTTTTACCCTTAAGAAATTCTGATCTTGTCCTTGCATGTGAAACTATCTATTTTGAAATTCAGAGACCCAAGAAGCCTAAACCATCGGAGATCAGGTCTTAATAGCGTTTAGAAGGTGGTGCCCTTTCTGAGCCAAGGACAAAGAGGGCATGAGGAATTGCACTGGGGGCATCACTGAACAGGTCATCAGTGAACCTGACATCACTGAGCCAGCCTGGGTGTCTGAGGCCAGGTGTGAGGATACCTGGGCTCTCTATCTCCCCTGTCTTCTTGCTTAGGACCCCTGAGGATCCTACATGAGTAAATAAGTTGTATTAGTCAGAGGAAGGAAACTTTCAAATGGTAATATATCTAGTTGAGCAGGAAAAATTAGAGATTATAAATATAAAAATATCATTTGACACAATCTGAAATAGCCTAGTGTGTGTGTATGTGTGTGTGTGTGTGTGTGTGTGTGTGTGTGTGTTCATAAGAGAGAGAGAGAGATAAGAGAGAGATTGACTGACTAACGACTGTAGTATAATCATGGCTTATGTAACCCTTATAAAGCCTATTTGACCTGTGATCCAGTCTGGTACAGTCAGTATGAAAAAAAGTAGCCTAGCAATCCCAAACCAATTTAAAGTAATCTGAATCTGTAGTCTTCAGAATACACCACAAAACCTCTTTTTAAAAGTTCTGAACATCACAACAACCTGGATGGACTTAGAGTCTGTAATACCGAGTGATCTCTCACAGAAACAAAGAACTGAGTATCACATGTTCTCACTTATAAGTGGACCTTGACCAGTTATCGTAATACTATAAGAAAAGGATTGGCAGTAGCGGGAAACTGCTGGGAGTGGGGGTTGCAGGGTGGGGAGGTGGGATTGGCAGTAGTGGGAATCTGCTGGGGGGAGGGGCACACCTCATCAACAAGGGTACCTGCAAAATGAACATGTGGGCTATACCCTCAGTTATACCCCACATCTTTACAATAAAAAAATTAAAAGTTGAAAAAAAAAAAGTGTGTTCCCAATTCTTCTTTCTTCAATGCATAATGGCCGCCACAGAGTTATTTTTTCCTCTTAGTTTCCACATTTAAGCAACATGAGACCAAAAAAAAAATCTCCAATTCAACCTTCATGGGTTCTTTAATTTTTTATTTCTCTCCCTAATTTCCCCAAATCTATTCTTCTCTGCCCCCCTCAATATTCCTCTCCTTTTCTTCTGTAACTCCCTCTAGTCCCTCCTCATCTTCTCTCTCTTATTATCTCAATAAATAAAGAAAAGGCCTAGAACCAATCAGACAAAATTCCTTCCTGGAGGATGGAATAAGAGAGAAAAGATAAAGTCAGTGGGATTTCCTTTTGCATTTAAGTTAAAAGAGGCTACAAATAATCTCATGCTTGTACATCTTTGTCCTGTCCGCCAAGAGGTCCTGGATCCATGTAAGTCAATACCATTTGAATTTTTTTTTTTTGAGATAGGTTCTTGCTCTGTTGCCCATTCTGGAGTGTAGTGGTGTGATCATAGCTCACCATAACCTTGAACTTCTGGGCTCAAGCAATCCTCCTACCTCAGCCTCCCAAGTAGCTGGAACTGCAGGTGTGCACCACGATGCTCAACTAGTTCATTTGAACTATTTCAAAAAAGGAAATTAAGTTACTTTCAGTGGAGAAGGATATCTCCTATTTGGGTTTTACAAGGAAGAACGCAGAGTCAGTACCTACCATGGACATGTATATTTGAGGCTTCTATGTACTGAGGACTCAGCAGGGGGCGTGACACAGGTGAGTGTGGTGGGGATTCATAAGATGATTTTCTGGGAGGGCTCACAGGACTCAGCATGTAGTTGTGCTCATGACTATGACTTATTACAGCAAAAGATACTGAGCAAAATCAGCAAAAGGAAAAGGCACTTGCAGCCAAGTCCAGAGAAAACCAGGCAGAAGCTTCCAGAGACCTCTCCCAGCAGAGCCACACAGGACACATGATTTCCTCAGCAATGAGCTGTGACTACACATGGAAGTGTCATCTCCCAGGGAGGTTCATGAGAAACTCAGTGTCCAAGGTTTTTACTGGGGGCTGGTCACATGGCACCCTCAGCCTGGCATGTAAGGAAACTCCCAGAAGGAAAACAGGTGTGCAGCTTAAACCACATGACTTGTGCAAATGCTTTAGTCAGAATGAGATGCTCTTGTCAGGAAATGGGGTATCCTCCTGAAGTCCACCTTCCCAGATGCTGGCTGCAGGCCAACCATATATGCAGGCCTTCCAAGGCTTTGCAGCTGGCCTGCCCTGGTGACTGGCTTCTGCACACCGAGGCATTTAAAACTAAGGAGCCCTCCCAGCAAGCCCACGAGGTCATACAATCATTATTCCCATTTGGTGCAAAAGGGACTGAGTCTCAGAAAGCGTGGAGCACTTTTCTGCCAAGAGTTAATAAATGGTGAACCTGGGCAAAGGCTGTCTGAACTTACATAGTGTTGCTTTCAAGATGCCACTCTGCCTCGCAATTATTCAATTATTTCCATATTGAACCATTTAATAGCCAACATTGACCGAGTCTTTCCTATGGGCCAGGCACTGTTTAAAGTGTTTTTCCTACAACTCATTGAAGCCTCACCCTATGAGAACATGCATTATTGCTCTTCTCATTTTACAGGAGAGGAAACTGAGGCACAGAGAGATTAAAAATGTATATGAGATCATAACAGTCGTGGCCGTGCGCTGGGTACCACTGATACCCCAAGGCACGTTCTTCCTGTGTTTATGCAGCGGCTTTGCTGAGCAGCTTCTCTGGGGCAGCCTCTGTGCAACAAAGAAGAATTGGAAGCGAGTCATAACCGAGGAAAGGCAGCGTCGGAAGGGAACAAAAAGCCCCCAGGAGTTCAGCATTAAGTGGGACAACTGCTTGCAGCAGAGGTGACAGGCAACTCATTCACCAAGTGCAGAAAGAGGACAGCAGCAACCTCCAACCTCAGGGCTCCCATGAGCTTCCAGTGCAAAGTACCCTGTTCTTTGTCTCCCTGTTCATAGGGAGACGTACCCTAGGCAGCATCTTCCTCAATCTCTCCCACACCTACTCTTGCCTGACCCTGGCCCCCACCCATCAGTGGGAGGGACTTCCTGGAGGAAAAGAGCTCTTTGGGGTTCTTGTCCCAGCAGAGAAGGTGTAGACCCAGCTAAGGCTGCAGAAGTGCAGAATGTATCTGAGCCCAGAGGTGCAAAGTCGTGTCTCTAGCAGGTGGGCAGGTGCCGGTTCAGCGAGTGAAGCAAGCCAGATGGCCATGGAGCCACTCAGAGAGCTGCTCCTGGCTCCACTGAGTCGTCGCCATTGTCTGGCCCTGCTTCTGTGGGCTGTTGGTCACACACACGGTACCTGCCTCAAGTGACACGGTTGGTGAAACATGCCCCCCCCCACACCCTCTCATGAGAAAGTCAACAGCTAGCGTTGATTGTGCAGACTCTAGAAAGCGGCACTCGGTGTTTTCGTGCCAATCACGCAATGTGTGGTGTCGAACTTACTTTGTGGCAGAATTCGTGTTCACTTAGAGCAGCAGTCCCCAACTTTTTTGGCACTAGGGACCGGTTTTGTGGAAGACAATTTTTCCAGGGACCGGGAGGCAGGTAGGGTGATGTGCAGTCAAACCTCACTGCTAAATGTTAATCTGTATTTGCAGCCACTCCCGAGCACTAGCATCACGCCTCAGGTCCACCTCAGATCACCAGGCATTAGGTTCTCATAAGGAGCTAAGGAGTGTGCAACCCAGGCAGTTCACAGTAAGGTCCGAGCTCCTATGAGGTTCTAATGCCACCACTCTTCTGACAGAAAGCAGAGCTCAGGGGTAATGCGAGCAATGGGGAACGGCTGTAAATACAGATGAAGCTTTGCCAGTTCACCTCCTGCTGTGTGGCCCTGTTCGGAGACCCCTGATTTAGAGCATTGTGCAGTCTGAAGGGGAAGGAGAGGGGTGCCTGATGCCACCGTCCCAGCTCTGGACTGTCTCATGCAGACTCTAGGGGACAGGGAAGTCCTATGGACTCAGCTATAAAGGGTTGACTGTCACCATGGCTTCTTTATTCACAACAGCCACGTGTACTTCCTGGCAAACGAAAGTGCCGCACAGTGGCCTGCGTTCACCACCCCACAGGGTGTCCCACCCATTATATGATGTTCTTCTATTATATTTTCCTGCAGGTTAGAAGGAAATTAAATACAGCAGCAAGGTTGCCAGTGTGGGGATTTGTGAGGACCCTGGAGACAGCCCTATGAGGCATGAGTAATTTCTTAAATGGAATGTGTGAGAGTAGCAGATAGGTGGCTTCTGTTTTCTGTCTCAAGACCCCATTCACTCAGCCAAACACCTAGAGCGTGAGCGTGACTAGCCCCTATTCAACCTAGGAGACTGAAGACGGCAGAGTGCCGCCATACTTTTTAAGTTCAGGCCAACAACTTTGGGCAGGACCCTTTGGCTCTCCAGGCCTCGGTTTCCCATAACCGCAGAATGGAGACAACCATCTTTCGTAAGATTGCTTCAGTGAGGCCGTGAATGGCAAATGCAGGAACCAGAATATCTGGCACCGGAAAGCGCTTCATAAACATTAGTACTGCCTCTGCCCCTGGTATTATTTTGACTATGGAGTCACTCTGAGCACATGGGCCAGTGCAGCCCAGGACGGGCACAGGAGAACGTTTCAGGTGTCAGCTCCAAGGCGTCTAATCCCAGGCTCATCTCTGAGGGTGGACAGCAGTTGTTCGCCATAACCCACCACCCCTTCCCCTACCCGGAATCTCCTTCAGGTAAATCCCCTTCCCCTATGTGGTCTACCTGCTTGGGGAAAGCTGACTCCATCCCCTCGCTCCCATGGAGGGCCCTGATTGGTTTATGGGGTTCTGCATGGTCCATTTTCCTGCTCAGTCATTGATTCATGGGCAAGTATGTGACCACAAAGGTCCCACCAGGCACATCTTGTTTGGACCCACATTCCCCTGGAGGTGAATGTGGAAAGGGGTGGCCCATAGGATGCAGGCAGCCATGCTGAGGATGACCACGGGCAGAGGGTCACAGCTGGCACTGTTAGGGTCACAGCTGGCATTATTAGAATCACAGCTGTCATTGTTAGGGTCACAGTTGGCATTGTCACAGCTGGCTGTGTCAGGATCAGAGCTGGCATTGTTAGGGTCACAGCTGGCTATGTTAGGATCACAGCTGGCACTGTTAGGGTCACAGCTGGCATTGTTAAGCCTCTGGATCATCCAGCCCAGAGACCAGATCTTACTTTTCAGTTGCATGAAACAAATCTTCTGTGTTGCTGCAGCCAGTAAAAGTTTCATTTCTCAGTTACTTGTGACTCAGGACACCTGTCATGGTGCACTTTCATCTTCAATGACCCGCTTTCATGTCATCTTGGAGAGGAAAGTGACCTCTTTCATCATTCTCTGTGTCTCCAGGCTCTAACAAGCATCAAGGACACTCGGGCACTTAATTGTTGCTTGTAGAACTCATAGGCCACAGCTCTTACCTCGTGGAGCTTTCAATCTCCCTGAAAAATGAGGCACATAGGCAAGAATCTAAGTAAAATGTGGGACATGCCGTGACCAAGCCCTCACGCCGGCTTCTGGGCAATGTTCTTGTGCGTGATCCTCCGCCTTGATGCCGCTGTGAATGACCAGGTCAGATAGCAGATGACAGACCCTCCCAGGCAGACCAGTTTGTAAAAGACTCCTTGGTGGGAGGAGAAGTTTGTTCCTTGAAAGGTAAGTTGGAATCATTATTGAAAGCAGGAGACAGGCCCCAAATAAGGTGGCCGTGAGAATACCAGAGCTTCAAATAGGACAGAAGACTGGTTGAAAATGGCATATGCAAGAACGGGGATGCACTGGCATGGGGTAAATGCAGGGCATATTCCGCTCCCCCTTCCCTGCTGATGACTGTTTCCTGACCGGGAGGAGGACCCCTGGCCATGGCTGTCTATACCTGGTCAAAGCTATCTGCTCCTGGTCAAGGTCAAGGCCAAGGCTGTCTGCACCCATTCAAGATGCCCTTGGAGCCATGCACATCCACATACCCAAGGCAGTTACTAAGAGGGTAAACCTCCTTGGTCCTACTCCTTACAAGCAGTGCTGTCTTGCTTTGCTTTCTTTCCCATGCTGGCCGTCTAAAATCTCTCCCCACATCTATTGGGGTACAGAGAGCTTTGCATCGACCGACCACTGTTAGTCCCTACGGCAAGTATCAATAAACCCATGTCTTTGCCAATCTGTCCTCTAAGGGATTTCTTTGGAATAGGTCAACGCTATGCAAGTGCCTGTCCGAGGGGGGCCCCTGCAACACAACTGGTTTATGTACTTGAAGACCCCAAGGGTAGGCGGATCTTCAGGGACTCCCACAATGCCATGGGACCCCAGCTTCTCTCACCTTGGCCCTGCTTTCCTCTCTGTTGGCTTCAGTCACTTGCTCTGCCTGGGAGCAAGATGGTGATGGCAACTCCCACCTGCATATCCTTGTGGGTTCCCAAAAAGTAGGAATGGGCCAGGGCTCCTTCTACCTCAAGGCCCAAGCACTCATCTCAGAACCAACTGCTGTGGCCCAGGAGGTGCTGTGGTTTGTGATTCATTTGGGCTTCGGCTGCATGCGGGACCCTGTGGTTGAGCCCAATTGCCGATTCCCTAACACGAGCGGCACTGTTGTTGGAAGGGCGAGGGACTGCTGGGGCAAAGGCAAGGGTTGTCCATGGCCACGGAGTCATCCGCTGTGCCTGGCCATGGCTGGGAAGAGTGGAAGCAAGCAGGGTCGTGTATTCTCCCAGCACGCACTGGGGGGTGGGGACACAGGAGCCCGTGGACAGGTGCCAGCTGCCAGCTTCCTTCCTGTCTGGCCTGGGATAAGGACAGGGCCCAGAGCTAGGCAGGTCCTCTGATGGCCCCCAGCCCCTCATCCACAGATATAAAAGTAGGAAGATGGAAGTCCTCCAGCCCTTACCACCATCTGGCATGAGCTTGCATAGTAAACTTGGGTCAGCTTCTTGTCCTCTCTGCCTCAGTTTCTTCATCTTTTTTTTTTTTTTTGAGTTGGAGTCTCACTCTGTCGCCCAGACTGGAGTGCAATGGCCGCTCCCGGCCACCGCAGCCTCGACCTGCTGGGCTCGGCGATCCTTCTGCCTCAGCCTTCCAAGTAGCTGGAACTCCAGGCGCGCACTACCAAGCCCGGCTGATTTTTTTGATTTATTGTAGAGATGCGGTCTCACCAAGTTGCCCAGGCGGGTCTTGAACCCGCGAGCTCAGGCAATCCACTCACCTCAGCCTCCCAAGGTGTGGGATTACAGGCTGAGCCACTGAGCCCAGCTTTTTTTTTTTTTTTAAAGACAGGGTCTTACCTGTCACTCAGGCTGAAGTACAGTGGTGCAATCACAGCTCACTGCTGTCTCAAACTCCTGGGCTCAAGAGATCCTCCTGCCTCAGCCTCCCAAGGATTTGGTACTGCAGGCGTGAGCCACCATGCCTGGCTAATTTTTGTGTGTGTGGTAGAGACAGGGACTCGCTCTATTGTCCAGGCTGGTCTTGAACTCCTGGTCTCAAGGAATTCTCCCACCTTAGCCTCCCAAAGCGTTGGGATTATGGACATGAGTCACTGTGCCCAGCCTGCAGTT
>CAUYQG010243877.1:0-24854 GCA_963574415.1 Tarsius wallacei
CTGTAGTTCCAGCTACTTGGAAGGCTGAGGCGGAAGGATCGCCGGAGCCCAGCAGGTCGAGGCTGCGGTGGCCGGGAGCGGCCACTGCACTCCAGTCTGGGCGACGGAGTGAGACTCCAACTCAAAAACAAAAAAAAAAAACAACAAAAAAAAACAGCATTATATAATTCTTTCCAGAAATTTTTTTATAAATACATTTACCTACGATGGAGGCTAATTCTATCTGTTACAATTTTATTTCAGTCAGCTCTTTTCATTAGGCATTGTGATAAGTATGTTCCCATGCCATCAAAATCCAAAAATTTTCCATAATTTCAAAATAATGGGGACTTTAAAAATGGCTTCAAAGACGGTGTTGGGACAATTTATTAATCAGTTAAAAGAAAAAAATTTGCTTACTCCAAAATAAGTTCTAGATTATAAAAATTTAAGTATTAAAAAAGGAAAATATAAAAGTATTGGAATTCAGCTTTGGATGAATATTTACGGTTTTGAAGTAGGAAAGTGTTTTTTAAGCATGTCACAAGATTAAAATCCTTAAATAAAGGATAAAATTTGACTACATAAACATTAACTTCTTTGTGAAAAGAAAGCATGAATGAAGCTGAAAGAAAAGGACAAACAAGGGAGAAAGTATTTGCAGACAATGGTTTACTATGTAAAGATTACTAACAATAAAAATTAGCAAAATGACTAAAAAGTCAGTTTCCAAAAGGATAACTAAAAATTTCCAATATGACATAGCTCAGTTTCATCAAAGATAGACAACAAAATGCAAATATTTATTTGCTACTAGATTGTCAATGGTTGGTAATATTGATTAGACCCAGTGTTGATAAGTGTGTTGGAAAATGAAAACAGTCAGTGCTGTTGACATTTCATTGGCCAAATCAACTCACATGGCCACATCTAATTTTAAGTGGGTGGGAAAATTCAATCCTGTTATATTCATAAAGAGAGAAGGCCAGCAAGTTTATCAGCATCCCTAATGACTACCATACCGAGTGTTGGAATACTTAACATAGTTGTTACTTTCACCTTTGAACCTCTTAGGACTATTAATTTAGTATTGCAATTAATATTTATCTCTTTTAAAAGTTAGTAAAATAGCTTTATAAGAACAATTTTAAATATTTTTATAATAATACACTGTGTGACTGAATCACAATTTGGTAATCCAATACCCTACCTTGGGCATTTGACCTTTCCCAAAGGTGTTGCTGTTATAAATAACACTGTGACAAATATTTTATGGCAAAATAGCTTTACTTGCATTTCATTAGGATAACTTGCTATCAGCAGAATTAGTGGATGAATTGGCATGAAAATTTTCCAACTCTCCTTTCTATTTTGTCCTTCATACACCAAACCATACGCTTCATAAAATAAAATGAAAGATAAGGACAGCAAGGAAACTCTGATATCTGGGGGGAAATGCCTTATATTCTCCAGAAATATGTTGATTTTCTTATTTTACAGAGCAGTGTAATTTTACTAACTTTATGGACAGTTTTCTGAGCAATGGGGAAAGGGACAGATAAAATAAGTGGCCTTCGTCTTAGTCAAAAAATCAGAGCCTGTGTGTAGTCAGGCCTCCTGAGGTCTTTTTTTCTGCTTTTCCACTCCTGAAGCATACGCGTCACTCTGAGCCACTATGCAACCTTCCCAAGCCTCAATTTATTTATTGACTACAAGAGAGAGATGAAAATGCCATTCATTAAGCAATATAAAATAAATATTTTGGAGAAGTCTCTTAAGGACCTATTGTTTAACTGTCTGGCAGGAATTGTTCCAGCTACTTTTGTTGGTAATTTAATAATATTGCTTTAAGAAACTATCGCCAAGAATTAAGAGGAAAAGGGCTGTAAGTTCTACTGGACAGAAAAAAAAAGAGTCAATGAATTGATTAGAGGACATCAACTGTACTTTTCAAAACAACCTCCTGCCTCCTCTTCACTCCTCTCCAAAGCCCAAGAGAGTTAACCTGTGCCAGAGAAAGGATTTTGAAGGGGACAGGGGTGGTGGATTTAAGACTTGCTGGTTTCCAAATTCATCCTTGAGCAAGGCTAGAAGTCTCTTTATAAGTCAGTAATTTTCAGTCATGACAATTTTGACTCCCAAGAGACTATTTAGGTTGTCATAACACAGGGTGTGGTGGAGGCAGTGACACCAGCATCTAGTGGGTAAAGGTTTCTCTATAAAGAGGCCAGACTTGCTGTTGAATGTTCTGCAATGCACATGACAGTCTCATCACAAAGAATTATCCAGTCCAATTTGCCAATAGTGTCATGATTGTGAAACCCTGCTCTAAATTGACGTATCCTAAAATTGAATTCCATTTTTCTCTATTTAGCAATGTCTCTTTTATCTCCACTTGTATCACTCATACTAGTAACTTTATAATTTTGTTTAGATGTCAAGGTTAGCCATATTTTTTCTTATACCTTCTAATTGATTCTAGCACTTAAGGCTTTTACTGGTACTAAATTTTTTTTTTTTAATCTTAGAAGTTAAACAAAAACCAAGTGAAAAAATTTTAAGTGATGCTTTGGTTAATGAAAGGAATCATCTTGTAGTGACAATTTATTTAGAAAATGATAGTCATGTAAATACTATTTATACATAGTCATAGAATTTGGAAAAAACTATCCCAAGATGAAAATTTTGTTTGAAAAGTATTTATTGTTTGGCAAAAAAGATAAAGATGTCAATAAACTGAAGATTTATCTTAAAAATCTAAAAAAAGGAGAAAAAAGAAAAATCCTGAAGAAAAAAATAAAAATGACAAAACTGGAAAATCATTAATTAATTTCAGATTAACTATTTGAAAAGGCAGTGACAAAATGCCAGTTTTCCAAATTGAGGTAATCATAAGACAACCTCAAGTATTTAGTAAAATCAAAGTTCCAGATTTTCTTACCTCCCCAAATTCAAATCCAGCACATTTGAGGGGAAGTCCTAAAATCTGTATTCTTAGCCAGTACTCCAGGTGATTCTTATAAATAGACATCCTTAGGAAATCCTGAAAGTAGTCAATCTTTAGCAAGGCTTATCAAAAAAAAAGAGAAAAAGTCCAAATATAGAACATTACAAATGTAAGAGGATTCAGAACTGCATTTAAGGAAAAGATTTTAGAAGTATGAAAGAATGAAATGTCATCTATTACTGGAAAATCCTTCTATTTCTGCTGACTTTTGCTGCTATTTCCATTCTGATGATGAATGTATTGAATCTCCTGAATTTATCCTCCTTGTCACTTATTTATCACCATATGTCTCTCACTTTTTTATCTCTTCAATTCTGCTTTTTCATTAATCTCTGCAGATTTTCCTCCGAGAATTTCAGAGCATCTCACCTAACCTTCCCTACTTCTGCCTACTGTTTCTCCTTTAATTCAGTAGTTATACTTTTCAATAGGAAAGCTGCTTTCCTGCTCTCATGTCATTCTCTTTTCACAGATCTAACATCCATTGAGAACACGAATTGAGGACTCTTCAGAGCTCTCTTCCTGCTTCAGTTAATAAGCCTATTTCATGCCCAGGAACTGAGAGGCCACAATGTAGATAATCTCTGCTCTGAGTCCCTAGATTGGTCCCTTCTGGAGCCACCATCACCGTTCAAATGTCCAGCTGTTTTTCTAAGCTTACTTATCATGCAGAAGGGTTCTGATTTGCATCTAAGGAGCACTGGCAGGGTAGGTGGCCTCTTTCAGAGGTAGGAAGAGATTACACATGATTCTTCAGAAAATGTCTGAACACAGATTTACCAACTTTTTACTTTGGCAAGTCAGAAATCGTGTTCCCTGTGAAGGGCTCTGTGGTTGTGCTGAAGAAGGCTGGGTCACTGGCCACTTTTGCAGCACCAGTGAACCCTCTGGTTAGCACCCAAGATGGTAGTGTCTACAGCATTTGGCCATCCCTGCCTGTACCTTGTTGTGGTGAAGTCCTGCGACGGCCATCTGCTCTGGCTGCCAGACCCAGGACACTTGCTAACAGGGAGAGTGGCCCCCCTTCACTGACCTGTCCCCTTGCCTCTCATCTCTGTAGCATGAGCCACAGGTGTAGACAGAGGCTTGTGAAGGCCTCCCCAGGAAGAGTGGGGACACACATCCCTCCGCATGCCCCCATTCTCCCCTCACATTTCCCTTGCATGACATTTCACAGAAAGCCCTTGATGTTTCTGGCACATTATTGAAATGCACCCTCCCTGGTTTCCAGTGCTCAGGTATTTTCTTCTCTTTTGGGTTACTTTCTTGATTTGGAATTGAGGGAGGGTGAGACATGTTAAATGCATATGTTCCCTTCACCATTTTAATTGAAAAATTCTTAGTGTTCTACTAAAAGGGAGTTTTCTAATTTTTTCTAAAAGTGAAATGAAACAAGATGGGTACAGCACAAGCATGTTACTAAGGTGAGGAAAAGCAGATGCCAAGGAAGAAGTTTTGAAAGGTCTTGTGCTTCCACTCCAGAGAAGCAGCATCCAAGGGGTGTTAGAAGGAGGCAGGGGCCATCTTAGCCCCATTCTCTTTTTGATTGCAAGCTCCCTTCTCACCACACCTACAGGCATCTTCATAGCTTTCTGAGACCAGCCCAATGGGAAGACTGTTTCTTCACAATTCAAGAATTTAAGCCAGACGACTTCCTACTACTATTTTATTTTAGAAGGTTGAGGTCTGATTTTCACAGAAAACTCATTTCACGGAGGCTTTCCTTCAACTCAGATCCAATTATTGGAAACAAAGATGTACATGTCACCTCCTTAAAAAAAAATTGAAAATAGTTCAAACAAAGGGGCAGTAGAAAATGAAAATCTCTACCGTTTGTCAAAAGGCCCATTAAGCCTATTATTTTCTGAAAGGCAATCTTTCAGCTGCCTTTTGTCAGTTCCAAGTTTAGAACTGCACATTCAGGATTTAAGTGGAAATGATGAAGCTAAGAGAGGCCTGACCGATGCTATTTTTAAACCAGTCATCATGGGGGAGGGATGCAAAATTCATTAGGAAAGGGGTGCCTCATTGGCTGAAAGCTCCTCTTCTGCGGCCTGAAGCATCAGCACTGCTCAGAACTATCCCACAACCCTACTTGCACCAGGACACCTCAGTGTTCCATGGCTGGATTCTAACTGTGGCTACAGCCATTCCTGAACACCTGGTGGGGCCATCCCTGACCTTCCCTCCCGGAGCTTTGAGACCCCTGTTCCATTCTCCCCTCTTCTTTTCCCACTCCCCAGATTTTCCAAGGCTACTTCCAACTTTATGAAAGAGAAAAATAAGAGTTTGAGGTCATTGTAACCCACAGGGTTTAGGATTCATTATCCTCCTGACTGGACAAGCTATTTACTCTTGGTAGTTCTAACCTGTTGGCTCCTCTAGCAGCATAGCTGGTGTTTGCAGGTGGGGGGGCCTTGGAGCTGAAGCTCCTCCTGGATTTGCACACCTGCCCCACAGTTTTCTCACTGTAAGACACTAGAAGAGATAATCAGCTTCTCTAAGTCTCGGGATGATGAACATACTCCAATAGAACAATTGTGAAGATCAAAAAGATTCTCATAAAATATTATCTGGGATGAATAGTGTTCTCTAAAAATTCATGTCCACCTGGAATCTGTAAATGTGATCTTATTGGGAAATAAGATCTTTGCAGATGTCATCAAGTTAAGATGGTGTCACACTGGATTAGGGTGAGCCTTAACTCAGTGATTCTTCTTCCTTATAAGAAGAGATAAATTTGTACACAGAGATACACGGCAAGAAGAAGATTATGTGATGATGGAGACACAGATTGGAGTGATGAAATTATAAGTCATTATTATTTAGGACCAAGCTAAGGAGCATCAAGAATTGCTGGCAACCACCAGAAACTAGAAAGAGGCAAGGAAGGAGATGTTCCTAGAGTCTGTAGAAGGAGTACATCCCTGCATCCAGCCTCCAGAGCTATCACGCCTGGCTAATTTTTTTTTAAAATTTATTGTAGAGATGAGGCCTCAACAAGTTGCTTAGGCTGGTCTGGAACCCGCAGGCTCAGGCAGTCCACTCACCTCAGCCTTCCAAAGTGCTGGGATTACAGACTGAGCCACTGAGCCCGGCCAAAATGTATTTCTAAATTTTAAAAATCTTTGTACAAAAAATGTTACAATAATATGCTATTTAGTGTTAATTTTTTTCAACAATTTAAAGTCCAAGATTAGCATAATTAGTAAATCTTTGTACCTCCATATAGCAGAATTATATATACACTGAAGTAATTTTTAAAAATTGTAAAGATTTTAATAATATTCTTGAATATTATTTTAACATCACTATTTTGATGTAAAATTAATCAGTATTATAGAAAATAAATGATGGTAAAGTTAAATGAAATAATAATATAACCATATTTAGTTAATCTTTATTAAAATATGTTTTAAAAGGCTGGAGTATTACCTATAGGTCATTATAAGTAATTCTTTTTCTTGTGTGCTTATTTCCATCTATATTAGCCATAGTGAATGTGTATTACATTTTAATGAACAGAAACTTTATCTTAAAAATATTCAGGTAGCAAAATAAAGGTATATATAAATGTAACATTCTATTACTCCCCACCATTCTTAATATTGTAGCTCAGATCTTACAAACTAGAGTAACTTCTGCTTGAATGTCTTCTTTTTTAAAATTTTTTTTAATGTAGTTTTTAAAATTTATGTTTTATTTTAAGGAATGTGATACAATTCAGGATTAGTTATACAAGAAGACAGCACATAGTACTTGCTTGTCTAAAAACAGCATTTACAAAATGAATTACTTAGGACTGAGTTTACATCTGCAGAATGAAGACTAATCATTTGTTGGCTTGAGATGTGGCATTATGTCTTGCAGAGAGCCATGTTCCTGTGAAATTATTGACCAAAGTTCTGTCTCAGCTTGAAAATATAACATGTGTGAAATCAGTCAACCAGTAAGTACTGTTTTAATGATCATGATGTGCCCGTTGTTGAACTAGGCATTGGAGGTTGAAAAGAAATTTAACCACAAAATTTTATAGTACAAAGAAGAATCAGTGGTCATCCAGCCCAACATTCTTCCCAGAGGATGAATCTCCTCTATTATAAAGCTAGTTGGGCATTGTGATAAAATGCAACTTTGGTGGACTCCAGTGAACCGTGCCTTGAGGTATTCACATCCTTATGTGATTCCCACCCTTTGAATTTGCTGTGGCCAAGTGACCTGCTACAACCAATAGAAGGTTTCAGAAGTGATGTTATGCAAGCTCTGGGCTTAAATCTTAATCAGATCTAACAAATTCTCTTTTGCCAGACAAAATGCAAGAACCACCCCATGACCACCATGATGTAAGAAGCCAGTCTAGTCATGTGCAGAGGCCACATGGAGGAGAACTGAGGCCTCCAGCCCACAGCCTTAGCTGAACTTCTAGATGCAACCAGCACCAATCTGCCAGCCATGAGTGAGGCCATCTTTGAAGTGGGTTCCTTTGTCCCAGTCAAGCCACCCAGATGATGCTATTTGAACTGCCCCTGCTGAGCCCTGCCCAGATTGCAGAATCATTAGCAGATATATTAAAAAGGTTCTGTTTAAGCCACTAAATTTTAGGTTAATTCGTTGCACAGGAACAGATAATCAAAACAGACATCTAGTCTCAGCTTGAACACTTTTAGGAACAGAAGACTCCACACTTCATAAAGTAATTCTTTCCATTTCTTAATAGCAATAATTGCTAGAACAGGCTTCTCTATATTTGACCAAAATGTGCCTTCCTGTCACTCGCAACCTGTCTCTATGTAAAGTCAGTCTGTGTTCCTGTCACACGTCAGCTCTTCCAGTTTTTTCAGACAGTCATGATTCTCATCCCCCACACCCTGGTCCTCATGCAACCCCTCCACACCCAGTGTGCACACATGTTGAGTCTCCTCTTTTTAGCAGTAAACATCTCCAACTCCATCAAGTCCTGATGATTTCCTTAAACAGCTCAAACTCTGATGCTACATAGACACATGTGGAACCCACATCACTGTACAATAAGACAATACCTTCTGAAAGCACTCCAGTGCCAAGTCAAGCAATCTTCTCTACACATCCAGTTTGTCCTATGGGTGGTATGTATGGATGCACATATATAAGTTATCTTGGCTCTTGTCCTAAAATTTTTCTGAGAGCATAGGAATTGGGATTATTTTGGTAGAACCACAAGCTGAATAAGCAGACTAGAATAAGCTAGGGGCCTTGCATGTATCTGGGATAGAATGGGTGGAATGTTCACTGTGGTCACCCACAACTGCAGAATGTGAGTACGTCAGTGTTTTCTTTACCATCCAATCCATAGCTGCTTGGAAATATTTTTAACAGAAATGCAATGGCCAGAAAAAATATATAAATTAATATCTCTGTAACTGCTGCACATGCAACCAATGGAGAAGATGAGTGAGGCTGTTAGCTATTCAAGGCAGCGAATTGTCTCTGAGTCACTTGTGTTGCTCTCCAAAATGCTGCAAGACCAGCCTGTCTTTGTGTAGACAAGAATTTCTCTAATAGGGCTCGGTCTGTTTCCAAGTTACTGCTGAAACAGACTGGCACTGAGAATTCAATTATTGATCCACCTCCATGATCAATGATGATTACAGTACCCCCACAGACATAACGGAGTTCTGTATTTGCTGGGAAAATGGCCAAGTGATCAGAAAGAGGCAGCCCGAGGAGAGTGTTTCTTTGTTCCTTGTTCAAATTACAAGATGACACTTCAGTCATTTTTAAAAGCCAGGATAGGATGGACGGCATTTGGTGTCAAGTGAATGCATATCATTGCTCCAGATATTTTTTTGCACCCAAACCATTCCTTGACATTATATCCTGAGAGAGTCTATGTTGGGAAAAAGATGTGAAATCAAAAGTGCCGAGTTTGGTTCCTCCAGCTGTCACTCCCTGGCTTTCTAATAATGAACTGAGTTACTAAATCTGTGAATTGATTTCATCATTTATGAAATTGAAGTGAGCACTTTACAGAATTGGTGGAACAGTTGATAAACTCTTTGTGAAACATGTTATAAATAATAAATTGTCATATAAATTTAAGGACGATTGAGTGGCCATGTAGACACCCTTTAATACATTAGATGTCAATGCTCTGACCTCTTCAAATTGCAGTGACCTTCACCTTCACTCCTCTATCTCATTGTTCAAAATGATCCTAACAAAGACCTGAAATTCTCACAGAGTGGCTTGTGGAGTTGTATTTCCAGATTGTCTCTAGAGAATGACTTTCCATCAAGCAGTGCATTCATCAACACCAGTGACTTCTTTTACTCTTTATACTCTGATGAATTCTACATTACTTTATCTCCATCCCAGGCTGAGCCCCAGACCTTACACAGTTGACTGACTACACAACATCCCTGTTTGAATGGTCCACAGGCATCTCAGACTCAGCATGTGCTAAACTCTGATTCATGATCTTCCTTCCCAAATCTAGTTTCCTCCAGTTATTGCGGCCAGATAGAATATAAGACACCCAATAACATTTAAATTTCATGTAAATAGTGAGTCATTTTTAATATAAGTATATCCCATATCACATTTAGGACACTCTTATACCAAAAAATCATCTACTGTATGTCTGTTGATGTACGTACCATGGAATCCGATAAACAACAAATGCTTGTTTAGTATAAGTATATACCAAATGTCATATGGGATATACTTATATTAAAATATGATTTACTATTTACAACTCAAATTTAATTTGGTGTCCTATATTTTTACTTGCTAAGTCTGACAAGCCTACTCTCCAGTATTCTCAGTCGTGTGAGGAGAACCTTATCTATTCTAAATATTTTACTTGTTTGTCCCCATTGCCGCTAGGGCAAACCCTCAGTCTGGGCAAGGGTCCTCCATGGTGGGTTTCCTGCTTTTTCCTCTGCACCAATCCATACACCTACCAACTTCAATGGACTCTGTGCTCCATGGGCAATGAACTGCTTACAGGTGCTCTGAAATGAGCACCCGCTCTTAGCTCCTGATTTGCATCTGGATAGCGTTCCCCATTTTAAGATCTTTGATTGACTACCTTAGATGGTGAGACTGGTCGGAGCCCCCAGGCAGGGCCCTCAGGCCCCCGGGGGGCAACAGCAGAGGAACTCCTGTGTGAGTGGCTCCTACACCACTCTGGTTTCGCGTGTGACTAAACATGTGTGTTTTCATTGCTGAGGTGTAAGAGACAGAGTATGGAGTGTGAGTTCATGTCTGTGACTCTGAATGAGGTGAGGACCACTTACACAACCAGGTTGTGGGAAGCTCATGGCCACTGTGTGAATGTGGCTGAGCAGTTGGACTCTGGCTGACAATGGCCTATGAGAGTTCCTTCTGATCCATAGACTATGGCTGTGTGACATGGCCACTAGAAACGATGGATGCACATTGGCACGCCTGAGCAAGTACAGTGCAGCATTGTGACTAAGAGCATGACTTTCACATCCTGTCAGCAATGCACTGTGTGACCAAGGGCAAATTTCTTAGCATCTCTGTGCTACAGTGGTCTCATCTACAAAATTAAAAATAATAAATGTCTTGATCTTTCAAAGTTGTAATAATAATTAAATGAGCTTATATCAGTGAAGCAGCCACAATACTGCCTGGCATGCTGTGAATGGTGATTTTCATGGTTAGGTCACTTCTCCTATACCAGCAGCAATCTCCAGGGTTAGATCCCCTCTCCTACACTAGCAGCAATCTCAGTGGTAAGATCCCTTCTACTCCAGCAGCAATTTCACTGCATTTTTTTAGGCTGTTTATGGTCCATCTCTCCTGTAGTTGGAAAGACTTTGGTGGACAGAGACTTCCTTATTCACTTTCATATCCCCGGGATCTGGGGGCTAGAACATGTAAAAAGTGCTCAGTATATTTATTTCAGCCTCCTAGAGGCCTGAAGAAGCCTGGCAGGGTGAAGGCTAATTCTACCTTAGAGACCAAAGGATAGCTTTTCATAGAAGGTGACATTTGAGCTATGTCTTGAGGGACAAAAAGAGCTTTCCAAGCAGAACTCCATAATTAGAACTCTAAGAGGAAATTTCAGAAAGAGACAGGGTCATGAGAAAAACCCAATGGGTTTGGGATAGTTTGGGATAGCTAGGGATGTAGACAAGGAAGGTAGGTCATCTAAGACTTCAGATGTCTACCTGCCAAAGAGTGACCTTGGCAGTAGCCAGTCCCTGAGGAATTGTGAGTGTCAGGAAGTCAGCCTGGGAGAGCAAGGTTGGGTTAATTGGAGACAATTGTAGAAACAAGGAGAAAAGTTAGGAGATTTCTGCAAAAGAAGAGCTGAGGGAGGATGAGAAATGAATCACCTGGCACAGGTAGGGAAGGGGCTAGGTGTCGCCCTGTACAACCCCAGGATGCTGTTCACATGGATGATGCTGGCAGTGGCGCCCCCTGGAGAGAAAGGGCCGGTATTGGAGACAGTGAATGGCAGGACTATGAGCAATGGGAAGTGGTGGTTAAGAAAGGGAGCAGAGGGAAGGATGCAGAGTCTCCAGCTGCTCTCACCTTGATCTCCATGGGTCACTAATTTATCCATCAGTGCGGGGTTGGCAATAAGATTCATAGAACCTCACTCCCAGGCTTTTCTCAGCTCCTGACTTATGAGTTCTGGTCAGGGGACCACAAGGATAGTCATAAGAGCAAAATGACTGAGCAAAGAGGAGAGATAAACCTCAAAGGAGACTGAAACTTTCTTCCTCCACTTATGTCCAAACTGTGCACGACAGCCATCCTTGAGCATGGCACTGGCCTTGGAGGAAGCAGGAAATCCTATGCAGGTCATTATCCTAGATACTGTCACAGTACAGCAGCTCATTTATCCCAAGATCAGCCTCTGAGCTGAGGGCTATTAGCCCATTTTACAGATGAGGAGACAAAGGCTCTCAAAGGTCATGTGACTTGCACAAGGCCATGGTGCCCCTAAGTGGTAGAGCCAGGATTTAAAATCTAGTTGCAGTTTACACACCACTACTCGAACGGGTCCTGACTGGATGACTTCATCTGCTCAGTGTTTCTTTCAGAAGCTAATGGTTTTGCCCAAGGCCAGCCATGAAAGATCTTTTCCTCAAGTAATCAAAGCCCCAGTAGGCCTTCAAGGTACCTTTGTTCTTTTGCTATTTAGTCACCCCTCAGAGAAACTCAAAAACCTCTTCCCAGGACATGGCCACAGTTGTAAGAATGTCATCATATAGAAAGCCTCAGTGCCTCTTCACTGAGGGCCAAGATCTGACCCATGGCTGAATTCAGCCCTAGGTGAGGTGAGTGTTCCATGAGACAGCCAGCAGCCTTTGCCCTCCCTGGCTTCCAATCTTGATTTGGTATTACATTGTTTTGCTTCCGTCAGTCCTCTCCCCTTTGAGGTTCCAGGGTTCCCAAGTGGGTCTCCAAGTTAGGTGACCACTAAAATCCTTTGTTTTAAATAAAATAGGCAAAAAAGCTTCTATGAATCAGCCATTAGCCATGTTTCTTGCGTTATTTATGCAAAAGATAGGAATGTTTCTGCCTCTAATCCTAATGAAACCCAGTTTGAGTAAGAACCTTGGGATTTATAAATATGGCTGCAGAGCAGAATTCATAATAAAGCCAAATGTGAGTGCAAAGTCAGGCATTTCTTTTGTGTGTGCGGTTGTCATTTGAAAGACAAAAAGCCTAAGATGTCAGGGAAAAAGAAGGAGAAACTATTTAGAGATGAACAGATGCAAATGTAAATAGTTACTGGGAGATAAATTGAAATGCCAGACCCAAAATGTTTAGAAAGTTTCAGAGGGGAAATTACAGCTCAGATCCAGGGAGATCAGATAAGATATATGATATTGCATGTAATTGTATTTTGTTCTAATCCTCACCGGGAAAGAAACAGAGAAAGCTTGACTCCATAGTTCCCTTTCCTGGTCTTTCTCTCTGGCAAAACTTAATTTGGGATTGTTTCTATGTTGATCTCCAAATAAGTGTTCACTTCCCAGTCATCCCATAAGCCTGGTCATAGTGGCCCTCACTATATACTATATACAGGTATATCCGGTCCTCTGCAACTCTGTTGTTCACCCCCCATCTGCTTCCTGGACTCTCCAGGATCAGCTGACCAGATTTGTATCACATCCCACCTCTCTGGACTGCCTGTCTGCCTGACCTTGAGCTTGGTTTGTGGAATCTGCTTTTGCTACCTCCTCCTTCCTCTACAAACAGACACACATGTGTGCATGGGTCCATCCCACAACAACACATCCACAACACTTACACAACACACGCATGCACCCCACCACACACACAACACACCTACAACACTCATCCACGCACAACACACATACACACAACACACCCATAACACACACCCCATACCTACAACATACACACACATCACATCTACAACATTCATGACATATACAGCATACACACACACACGCACACCAACTTTCTTTGTACACTCTGAGATGGTAATATGATCCAGATGTGTGATTTCTCCCTTTGCCTGGTTGTGACCATGGAACCTGGTATGAGTCACCCTGCCTTGTTGGTTTGCATAAATTCTTCATACCCATGGTGCTGGCTCATCACACAACTGTAAACATGGTCCTGTCCACAACTGGGGATATGGAAAGGCTGCACTCAGACCCATTCTGAATAGTGAAGACATAGATTTAGAATATTTTGAGCAGTCTGAAGAGAGACCCCTACTCAAAGACAACTCACCTAATGCTTGTCATTGGGTCTGAAACTACCATGAAGGGATCACTACATTAAAATTTTAATATGTGCGCAAAATATGTAAAAGGGATTTATGGCATTTATTTGTAGGATGACAACAAGGGACATTTAGATTGCTCATTGTGATTCACTCAGTGGCTGTTCACACCTGTCTGTTGGAATGGGTGCAGCTGCATATTGGTGGGAAGAGGTAGGGTCAGGTCGTGTCCTCCTAGATAACATTGTTTCCTCAGTGAAGAGTAGGGAATTGGAAGGCAGCATGCTTTCCTGACTACAGAGCGCTTCAAAAGTCTAGAGACCAGAAGACTTTAACTCAATTTTCCCAAGGAAGCAATTGTACAATGTCTAGAATATGCAGCAGCAGAAGCTAGTTTTCATTATACATCTCCAGATCACTTGTAAAACATCCATGGAGCTCCAGACAGCACCCGGTGGCTCTCAGTCTATCACTAGGCTGGAGGAAAAGATGTGTATCTCATAGTTCTGTCCCTGTCACAGTAGGAGAGAAGACAGAGCACAGGATTTGGAGTCAGAAAGAATTGGGTTCAAATTCACTTAGTGGTATGCAATCTTGAGTAAGTAACTTAACCTCCTAACAGACTTGGTTATTTTGTCTGTAAAATAGGGCTGACAGCAGACTATCTCATAGTCATTCAACTAATTAACAGATGGATAGAAAGCAATCAACAGCATAGCGCTCAGTACGTGGGGTCATTTCTTTCATCAGCAAACACATTCAATCAGCATTCCTACTTCAGTCAGTAAGCTTTCTGAATCATCTTCATTATAAATTCTCCCAAAATTGATCATCTTAGGACACTGATGAGTCAACTGCATCAATAATATTACTAATGATAAGTTATAAAGTAATACCCCTGGAGAGGATTCAGGCTGTGAGGGAAGGCATCATAGCAGGAGGGGCATGGGGTGAGGGAGGGGAGGGGATTATCAGAGGAAGGCCAGGTCCTTTGCACCTTGTCTCATGCTGATTCTCATTCCAGTAGTCGGGGATGAGAGTGACCCTCCTGTATTTATTTTGAAAGAGATTTAGTCAATGGGAATGGTACGTATACTCTTTAACAGAGGACTTTCCAGTCACATTTTGGAACTCCAGAGCAAATAGCCTAATTTAGATAGTTCCAAGTACCTGACTTTGAATCCTAGGTTCACATCTTAGTAGTTCTGTGCCTTTGGAGAGGAACTTAGCCACCTTGGTGCCCTTATCTGTGAAAAGGGGATATTCTAGTCATTTCTACCACATAGGACTTTATAAGAGGTAGATGAGTTAGCCCCTGTAAAGGTCTTGCAACAGTGCGTGATATTCTACAAGGACTCCATAAAAGCAAGCTATCATTATTAGTGCTGTATTTTATTCATTCAACCAATACTTTAAGGGTCCTTATTTTGGTGTGTCAGGCACTGGGCCCAGTGCCGGAGTGACACCCACCCTCTGCCTCTAAGAGCCTGCATTCCTCCAGGCCAGTGGCTCCACTCCTGCCTTGGGCCTCGTCCCTACTTGGGCTACTCAGCGACACTCCAGAGATTCCCTCCCCTGTCTCTGCTGCATTGTACACTTGTCCCTGTCTACAAGATTATTTCCATCTGCCCACAAACGTGCTACAATTTCTTCCATATTGACACAAACTCTCTTGATCTACTTCTTTTCCAGTGACTATCCCATTTCATCACTTCCCTTTGTAACAAATGTCATCAAATCATTATCCTCACTCATGGTCTCCCATTCTTTCTTGAAATCTCCCCATTTAGGCTTGTATCCTCACCTTGCTTCATGGAGGTGCCCTCTTTAGGTCACCAGGGACCTCCATATTGCTAAAGCCAAGGGTCAACCCTTAGAGTCTTCCCTGATCTTCCAGCAGCTTTTGGCCCTATTAATCACCTCCTCCCTCATGCATTTCCTTCTCTCATCCTCCAAATGCCAGCTTGCTCCCAGTTCCCCCTTGCTTCCCTAATGCACCTCCTCAGTCACCTTGCTGGTTCTGTTCAAATCTCCAACCTCTTCATGTTGGAACAGCTGGGTCTCTTCTTTCCTTTACCCACATTCACTTGAAAGGGATCTCATTCAGCCTCATGGCTTGAGGTAGCCACTATGCTGACAGCTCCCTAATTTGTATTTCTAAGCAGTGTCTCATCCCTTAACTCCAGCCTCCTATCCAACTGCCACTCAACTATTCTACTCAGTCATGTAATTAACATATTAAGTTCAGCTGGATGTGGTAGCATGCGCCTGTAGTTCCAGCTACTTGGAAGGCTGAGATGGAAGGATCCCTAAGCCCAGCAGTGACTGTGAGTGTGCCACTGCACTTCAGCCTGGGCAACAGAGTAAGACTCCAACTCAAAAAAATAAAATAAAATAAAATAAAAAATATATATATATATATAATTCAACATGTACAAAACCAAACTCTCATGTTCCCCCCACCTCAACCTAGTCCCTCTGACGGTCTTCCCTATCTTAATAAATGGAATCTTCATCTTTCTAGTTACTCAGACTAAGGAGTTTGAATCCTCTCTGATTCTTCTTTTTCTCACATTCCCACATCTCACCCACCAGCAAATTTTATTGGCTATACCCTCAAAAGATATCCAGATATGTCTGGGTTCTGTCTGTTTTTCCCTGTCTCCACCACTACCACTCTGATCCAAGCTACCCCATCTCTGGCTTGGAGTATTGCAATAAAACCTGTGAACTGTTCTTTCTGCTTCCACTCTTTCTTTCTTGTAGGTGAGCCTTTTAAAACATAGCATATCACATAAACTTCCTGCTCAGAACCCTACAAGTGGCTTCCCATCCCATTCAGTGAAAAAGCCAGAGCTCTTGAAATGGCATGAAGGGCCCTTTACCATCTAGGTTCCTTTTCTCATCATTCCTTTTCTCACCTCTCTGACCATATCTCCTACCCTTCCTCCCACCCCCAACTTGCTCCAGCTACACTCGCCTCCCACTGGCCTCCAGCCAAAGACCTCAGGGTCTTTGTACTGCTCCTCTCTGTCCAGACGCTTGCTCCCCATTCAGTTATCTATGGCTGTGTAACTGACCACCCCAAACTCAGTGCTTTAAAACAACTATTATTTTATCTGTGGGTTGGGAATTCAGCAGTACTTGGCCGGATGACTCTTCCGCTCCACGTGGTATTGACTTGTATCACTCAATGACATTCAGCTGGTGGCTGGGCTGAGCTGGAGAGCCCATGGAGGCTGCAATCACATACCATGGTGGGTGCACCTGGAAGACTGGCCTTAGCTAGGCTGCTGTGCTTTCATGTAGTCTTGGTGTGTCTTCACATAGTCTTGCCAACAGGAGATCTGGGGTTTTTACCTGGTGACTTGGACTCTAAGAACAAGGGGTCCCTGAGACAAAAAAAAAAAAAAAAAAAAAATGGAGGCCACAAGTTTCTTATGGCCTTAACCAGGAAACTGGTACCAAGTCACTTTCTCCATATTCTGTTGGTCGAAGCAATCACAAAGCACATCACACCTGGATGCCAGGGGACAAAACATGATTCTCACATCTCAAAGGGAAGAGTTTCAGAGACTTGGTGGCCATCTGCAATCCGTAACACTCCCATACCTCCCTCAGGTTTTGACTAAAGCTCACTTCCTCATTGAGGCCTGCCCAGCCTATCTTAATTTGCCATTATTCCCCAATGCCTTTCATGATTTATTTTTCTCCATGGAGTTGTAGCCATCAGATATATTATATTTTAACTATTTATATGTTTACTGTCTACCTTGCTTCATTAAAATGTAAACTACTTAAGGACAGCATCTTTGTCCATTTTTCTTGTCTCCACCACTACCACTCTGATCCAAGCTACCCCATCTCTGGCTTGGAGTATTGCAATAAAATCTGTGAACTGTTCTTTCTGCTTCCACTCTTCCGTTCTTGTAGGTGAGCCTTTTAAAGCATAGCATATCACATAAACTTCCTGCTCAGAACCCTACAAGTGGCTTCCCATCAGAATGGTGCCTGGCACATAGTCAACATCCAATAAATAATTATTGAAAAGGAAGATGACTATGATGCTTTCTTAACCAGCTAATTTCAGTGTATAATCAAATGTCTTTTATATCCATGCAGACATCCAATGGACAATAAGACTTCACTTATTGGGGAAGTTTGTGAAGTGGACAAAAGTTCTTTGACATCTTGTTCATCAAGAGGTGTAGTTATAGCCCTTGGATCTGGGCAAGGTGTAACCATAGCATGTGGTAGAAGTGATGCTGTGTAATTCCTGAGGCTAGGTCACAAAGGTGAGGCAGCCTCCAGCTGCTTCTTTGGGGACATTGGCCCTTAAGAATCTCCTCCTTGGAACCCAGCCACCATGCTAAGAAGCCCAGTCGCATGGAAAGGCCACATGTGGGTGTTCTGGTTAGTAGAGGCAGCAAAGCCCAGACTTCAAGCCATCCCAGCCCAGGACCTAGACATGTGATAAAAAAAATCTCCAGAAGATGCCAGCCCTTCTATCCTACATATCTTCATAGTAGAGGCCCCAGATACCATGGAACAGGAACAAGTCATCTCTGTCCAAAATCTGTGGGCTTAATAAAAAGTGTGTTGTTTCATACCAATAAATTTGAAGTGGTCTATTATGCAGCAATGAGTAACTGAAACACACAGCTTCATTTTCTTTTTTTTTTAACTTTTAATTTTTTTATTTTAAAGATGTGGGGTACAATTTAGGGTTAGGCATACAAATGTTCATTATGCAGGTACCCTTGTTGATGAGGTATGGCCCCCCCTTCTCCAGCAGATTCCCACTGCTGCCAATCCTCTCTCCGCATCCCCTCCACCATCCACACCCCCAGCAGTTTCCCGCTACTGCCAATCCCTTTCTTATAGTATTATGATAATTGTTCAAGGTCCACTTATGAGTGACAACATGTGATACTCAGTTCTTTGTTCTGTGATAGATCACTCAGTATTATAGACTCTAAGTCCATCAAGGTTACAGCTTCATTTTCTCAAATCATAAATTTGGTTTGTACCCTCCCTCACTAAGGCTGTTAGGATATTCCACTTTGGTCATGCTTTGGGAGGCTCTTTTCTCAAACTTGGGATGCAGGACAGGACTCTGAAAGAATTTTTGGTCCTGATTACTTGGTGAGTAATCTCTTCCCACCTGGAAGCTCATGATTCCAGGCAAGCTCAGGGGATCATCATTCACAAATATTTATTGAATCAGGTCTTTTCAGATCCAGGGAACACAACAAAATAAGTCCCTGCCTGCCAGGAGCTTAAACTTTAGTGAAGTGGCCCAATAGTAAATAAATAAACAAATATTGACCAAGATTTTAAATTTTCATGTTTAGTGGGATGGATTTTTTGTTACAATCTGTTATTTTACTACATGCCCTCTAACTGTACAAACCATGAGAATCCCTCAATATGTATATATTTTGCAAAACTAAAGCAACAAGGAAAATGCGTGAGATCTCAGATTCTTATAAACTAAGGCATGTGTTGTCTTATATTGTCTGTCTGTGAAGCTTTCTACTCACGTTGTAATTGGTCCTTTTTCTTTTTTTTTGACACTTGCATTTGAAGTTGTTTGATCCTTCACCTCTCTGTCGATTGGTTAATGATCTGAAAATAATCAGGACAGGAAATGCAAGAAATCCCACTATCATGTAAAGACCCACTACTAATGTGTGCTTTTCTTTGTTGTTAATTTCAGGCTTTAATTGCCCATATAATTTTTTTTTTCAAAGACACAGACAATAAAATTGAGGTCAACCCTACATTAAATTATGAAGACAGAAAGTTTCCTAAATTTGGTCCCTTCTCTTTTTCCTTTAATCTTTGTCCCAAATATCCAAGTTTCCTCCATTATATACTCCAGAGTCTTGGGTTCCCCTGACATTCATCCAGTCCCTATTTCTGAGCCCCACCCTTTTATTCATTCCATCCAAGCACCTCATAGGAGACTATTCAATTTAACAAGAAAACGACCCCTGCAGTGTGAGGCATGGGGGGTCCTTCAGTGACGATTTGATTTCGAAGCTGAAGCTGGGGGTATCTGAGGACTAGAGAGGTGGGGTGATTTGCCCAAGGTCAGCAGACTCTGGAGAGAAATTTCAGAGGGAGGTAGGGGAAGAGACTTTTCTATACCTCTGACAGTCCAGAAGAATTATGTTTTAGCAAAGGGGCCTCAAATCACATCCTGTAGGCAGTTCTAATCAAACTGCAAACTCTAAATATAATTCATGTGAGGGTATTTTGGTAATCTTTTTACTTAGCTATGTCTTCAATTATTAGGAATCTTTTGTTGGGGCTTGTATTTTCCTTAAATCTAGAATGACTATTTCTCAGGGGCAGAAATTTGGATGAATTTCCTATTTAACTTTTCTCTTTAAACTTGTTCTGCCCTATTTAAATTCTTAGCAATAAGCAGACATGATTTTTACAGAAACAAAAAGGGGTCTTTTAAAAAAATATTGAATATTATGATAATATATTTTACCTGAATTACACAGGTAATTACAGCTTTGCAGAACTGACCTTCCAAAACTGGGTTAAAAGCTAACTATGCAAGATAATAAAAGAATTTTTTTAAAAATAAAATCTTAATATAGTACATGATTAATGTGAACACCCCTTGGAGCAATTTTAAAAGTCCACAGGTATATTTTTGCCTGAACACACCCTAGAGTGCTCAGTTCTTGAACCACTTCAGACTAAAAGGAGCCCTTTCAGAGAGCAGCACAGGTCTGCTGGGGATTGATAGATCACTGAACTGTAATTTTCAAGGACTTCTCGATTCATCTAGAAAAGTGTGCAGGAACCATTTGGAATTAGGGGCATAAAAGCATAGACAATTCCCAAGAGGAAAACAATGAAATTAATTAAGAGAAGCCACTACAGGAAAATAAAAATGTAATAGAATTTTCCTTAGCAATTTATGTTATACCCACAATATGATGCCTAGCACATAGTTAGCACTCCATAGATATTGGCAATCTTTGTTCATATTAGATACTGTTACTAACCTAAAGAAGAAAATTGAGGCAAAATTAATATAGAAAGATTATTTGGGCCAAGGTTAAGAACAGTTTCCTGGGACACACTTCAAAGTTGCCTTGGAGAATGCTCCATTTGGACTTTGCTACAAGCAGGTATTTAAAGGCAAAAAGGAGCAAGGAGTGAGATGATACAAGGTTGTTTGACAAAAATTCTCATTGGCTTACAAAAATAACATTGACTAGTGATTGGCAATGCCTCTCTGAACTGCAGAGGGTATGGCATTTTATGGCTACTTGGCGTCAGTTAGTCTAGCGCCCACATAGCAAGTGACTTTAAGAGGTAATTATTTAGCTCAAGGGGGGGGTGAGACATAACTGCTGTCACACGCTGTCACATTTCATTGCCTCTCCGAGCCTGATAATTAAAGGGGGCTCACATTCCTCTGATAAAAATTTTTTTCTTCTTGCTCCTAAGGACTACCAAAATGCACTGCACCTTTTCTGTTCCGCCTCCCCGACTGTCCTTAGCGTCTTTTTCCTGTGCTGCTTATGAGTAGAGATGAGAACTGGTGGGGAGAGAGAAATGTAGCCCCCAAGGAGAAAAAGTGCTGACTCACACAAGTCTCTTGCTGACCCAGATGCCTCAATTAGGAGGTAGAGTGATTTTGAAGAAGGGGGAGGAAAAAGAAGAGGAGAAGGAGGAGAAAGAAGAGAGGGAGAGTTAAGGAGAAGAGGAGAAAGGAGGAAAAGGCCATCTCAGTTTTGTTCAGGCAAAACCTGTGAATCATATTAGCTAAATCCCCCAAATTGCATTTATTTATTTAATAATTTGATTCTACCCACCTCTGTTTTGTGTTATGATTGATGGCAGTTCCTCTCAGATCATGGCATTATGATGTCTATTATTTATGACTATCTCACATTGCAGTGAGTTTTACTATTTTGCTGTTTTCAGGCTATGTTAGTGAGAGGCTAGACGAAGCAATGCATTCTTTTAAACTGAAAATCTGATAAAAATTTCTGAGTGATTATTTGAGCTGTTTTAGTTTTAGACATAGGAAGACACCAAGTGTGGCATCAAAATTTACTACACAGTTTATTAAAATACGTGTGGCATATCCTATCTCATGCCTTAAAATTATGCAAATCGTAGATTATTCAGGAAAAGAATAAAATGACCCTGACTAAACAGAGACCAAGCCCAATATTTTTAGGTAACAAAATGTCATCTTAAGAGCAATTATAAGAATTGATAAAATAAAATAATGTATGTTATAATTTTAATGAGTTAAAAATTAGTGTCATCTATTAAGTTGACCTATATGCAACTGTCATTTTTATGGGTCACAAAAGAGTTGCATGTAGGCAACTTCATATGGTTTATCCTAGAAGTTAGTTGTGTTTTTTTTTTAACCAAATACTTATTGAGTACCTACTGTGTATAGGAGTCTACTGTGGGGCTCATAAAATGGAGGAAGGAATAACCCTTGCTCTTTCTCCAAGGAAGTGTGGACAATGTCCTTAAGGAAGCTGCAGAGCAAAGTGGTTGTCTCAAGAGGTGACTCATCAATGAATACTCTAAGCTGCTCTCAGATAGAGGTGAGGCTGACAGATGGTCAAGTGAGGGTAGACGCACATGGACATGCATTATTGAAGCTCAACGACTCTATAAAAGATGCCAAAGGCAATAGTTACTGCACATCACAGAAAACAGCCATAGTTGCTATAGGGGGACATTGCTGGCAACTGTGTGGCAAAGTCATTGGATGATGGGCTACCTATTAAGCCACTATTGGTATGGCAGCTGGGAGGATTCACCATTAATTGACAGCAGGAGTCGTCTCTGGTGGAAGATGATGACATCAAAGGGCACTGTGAAAAGTCACCATCATTGACCATGGCCAAAGAAAACCAGTGAAAGGAGAGAGGGAATCCAGCTGGGGAGACAGGGCTTCCCCTCACCCCACAGGCATCCCCCCTACACTGGCATCCAGAAGAAGCAAGAAAATGTTGTTCTTCCAGTATAATCCTCACTCTGGAAAAAAAGATGAACAATTTTCTAATGAATTCTATTGAGTCTGATGATTCAGAAGGCTCAGATTAGCTATTGAGGTTTCAACTTTAGCAACCTTTGGTTTCCCGATAAAGACTGGCCACAGCACAGTGTCTACAGTTGCTCATTTATAGGAAGCTATTATCTGACATAAACAGGCTCAAACAAAAGACAGGCATTTGGAATTGCTTGCATTTTTTCAGTGAATGTGTGCATTTTAATTTATCTTTAATTGCTTTGTGTTTGGCAAAAGGAAGTCATCAAGAAGAGTCAACAAACAACAAAAACTTTTAGGATGTATAAATATTAATGCCTATTGTGGTACAATTAGGCATAAAACAATATGAATTAAATACAATTTAGGAAAATATATGGTAATTTAAGCTAACTAAGACGGAAAGGGAGATATTCTTTATTCAACCATAAAATTATCAGTGAAGAAAGTTTTATAAGCATCTGTTGAGAAGTTTAATATTAAGCTAGGTACATTAATTGAAAACACTTTCTCTTGTAGAAGGAGGGGAGTTCCAATCTGAGTTATAGAAAAATCCTGAGATAATACAATCATTACTCTTTTGCTAGAAAAAAATGAGATTTTTAAAAAAATATGTGGAATTGTAATCAGTTCATGGATAGCTGCTATTAGTAGGTCCCTTTCATAATTTGGGGATAAGGTAAGAGGAATTTTCTGCTGTTAACAATAGTATGTCTCTTTAATATAATAAGAAAAAGTGCACTTCCAAAATCTCATCAAAAAATAAATAAATGAATAAATGAGGCCTCATTGAAATTACCATGAAGGAATTTATCATTGATGATTACATGTAGTTAGATACATCTAGATATGGATATAGACAGATGCAGATGTAGATAAATACACACATAGACCTACTTAATATACATATACACATATAAGGGGGACCCCCAAAAGAACCAGGATTTCTTTATTAAACATTGTGTATTTATTCTTGCATATTTAAACTTTAGTCACCTTCAAAGTACTCTCCGTTTGATGCAATGCACCTATTGAGATGCTTTATCCACTGCTCAAAACAGTTTTTGAACCCGTCAATTTTGATACCTTTTAGTGCTTGTGTTGTTTTTTGTTGCACCTCTTCCACATCAGCAAAATGTTTCCCTTTGAGAACTTTTATCATCTGGGGAAACAAAAAGAAAAGTTGTTCTGGGGGAGATTGGGTGAATAGGGGGTGGGGCATGCGGGTTGTGCCATTTTTGGTCAAAAAGTGCTGACCACTCAGCATGGTGTGGGCAGGCACACTCGTAAACAAATGTTATTGTTATGAACAAATGTTAGCTGCTATTACTTTTTAAATAATGCATAATGCATGTCAGATCCTGTTGTGTAGTTGTGCCCACTGACTTCTGCTTGGTAATTTCATTTCTTAGGTGCTTTGCCATGTGGAGGAGACACAACTATGGGTATTCTAGTGGTTAGAAAAATTAATATCAATATTTCCAGTTCCTTCTAGGCACTGTTCTTCCTTGGTCCCTGGAATTTAGATGTGGCTGCATGACTTGCTTTGGTCCCTGAGTTGTAGAGAGGGGAGGTGGCTGTGTTACTTAGGGTTGGGGGGGGGCAGCATTTAAATGGTAGCAGGGAAATCTGGGGCATGCTATCTCTCCCTGCCTCATCAATTATAGCAACACATTTGATGTGGAGGTTTAACACCAAACCCCTGCTTGGAAGCAGCTGCCCTGGGCCTGCAGTAGCTGTGCAGCTTTCAGCCCCTGAGTTTTAGTGCTACCATAGCAGCACAGCCAAGCCTATTCTGAATGATACAGAACCTAACAGTAAACTAACCAAATCTCAATCCTGATTGTAAATTGATCTCTTGTAAGTGTAGTTAATATAAATTGGTTTCCCAAGGTCTCATCAATCTTGGAGCAATTGAGAACATGAAATATCTAAATCTAGCCAGGCTCGGTGGCTCAGCCTGTAATCCCGCGCTTTGGGAGGCTGAGGTGAGTGGATTGCCTGAGCCCGCGGGTTCGAGACCCACCTGGGCAACTTGGCGAGACCTCATCTCTACAATAAATAAAAAAATCAGCCGGGCATAGTAGCGCATGCCT
>CAUYQG010243878.1:0-12825 GCA_963574415.1 Tarsius wallacei
GCTTGCCCAGGCGGGTCTCGAACCCGCGGGCTCAGGCAATCCACTCACCTCAGCCTCCCAAGGCGCGGGATTACAGGCTGAGCCACTGAGTCCAGCTAGGCCCACCATTTTCAAAGGGACTGGTCCACGAGGGTTCTCTCACCACATCCTTTGGCACCTCATTGTGGCTTGGATTCTCAAGAATGATCAGAGTATTGTTCAACACCTCTAGTTTCTGCCTGCAGCCCACCAGGACCTCTGCTGAAACCCTGCTCAGACCCTTTTGGGTTGACTGCAGCTCGAACAAGCCCAGGAACAATGAAGCCCACTTTTGTGGGACAAATTCCTCTAGAATAAAATTCAAAATCCTTGCAGTGCCAACACAACACCATCCCCTGCACTGACCTGCTTGTTTCTGTTTGAATACTCCGGACATGTTCCATCTCGGGGCACGTAACCTCGGAGGCCTGCTGCAGGGACACTCTTCCCGGATCTTCCTTTCCCTGGCTCTTCCATCTCTCAGTCCACTGATTTCTGTGCCCTCCTGGATCTCTAACCACCGTGTCTCAAAGACAGGCCACTTGGCCGGGCACGGTGGCTCACACTCGTAGTCACAGCACTTTGGGAGGTCGAGGTGGGAGGATCAGTTGAACCCAGGAGTTCAAGACCAGCCTGGGCAACAGACCTCGTCCCTACAAAAAAAATTAAAACATTAGCTGGGCATGGTGGTGTACATCTGTAGTACCACCTACTTGGAGCCAGAGACAGGCGGACTGCCTGAACCCAGGAGGTTGAGGTTATGGTGAGCCATGATCATGCTACTGCACTCCAGCCAGGTGACAGAGTGAGACTCCAACTAAAAAAGTAAAAGTAAAATGAAAAGCCAGGCCACTGCCCATGACTCTGCCCCCACCCTGCTCTGTTTTTCTTATAAACATGACCCCCCAGTGCTTTATACATGGATGTGTTTGTCTGTCTCACACTCGTTTTGTGAGCTCTTCAGATAGGGATGCATCTTGTTTCCTGCTGTGTTGAATGTGCCCAGGGCTGCACCCACCATGTAGTAGACAGGACAGAGTTGCCCACAAATTCACGAATAAAGGAGTCACCCTCCAAGCTTTAAAACCTTGGCTTGGGAGATTGGATCAAGAAACCTCTTATTAAACACCCCTTATTAAATTCCTCTGCAGAGATGAACAAAGTAGTCTACACTCATAATGATGAGCAAAAACATATGATAATGGCATAGATTATGCATGCACACACACGTGTATGAAAAGTGATCACTCCCTGTTCATTTCAATCCACCTCTAATCCCCAGCAATCAGTGTTAGTAGCCTTCATGCTGACACATTAAAAAAAAAAACACAGGGTTTTTTTAGTTGTTTTTACCAAAAAAGCAGGATTCTATTTTACTCTTTATCTTGTTTTTCTCCATTAACAATAAGATACTAGACATTAATTCAGATCATTGACTATCTAGTGAACTTCTTTTTAACAGTGACCACAATTTATTCAACTTTCCTACTTGATGGATATGCAAAAGTTGTTTCCAGATATTTGCTACTAGGAATGGTGCTACAATAAACATCTTGTTCTTATAAAAACTTGTAAACTAGTGTTTGTTGTGTGGAATAAATGCCCATGTAAGGGATCACTTTGTCAAGACATACATGTGTTTTCTTTCTTTTTTTTCAGTCTGTTGCCCAGGCTGAAGTGCAGTGGCACAATCACAGGAATCCGCAGCCTCAGTCTCCTGGGCTCAGGTGGTCCTTCCGCCTCAGCCTCTCAAGTAGCCGAGACTACAGGCATACGCCACTATGACTGGCTAAATTTTTTATTTTTTGTAGAGATGGGGATCTTGCTATGTTGCCCAGGCTAGTCTTGAACTTTTAGTCTCAAGCAATCCTCTTGCCTCGGCTTCCCTAAGTGCTGGGATTACAGGTGTGAGCCACTGCGCCCAGACATACATGTATGTTAATAGATATGGCTGGGTTATTCCAGTAAGTCATGTATTCTGCCCCTTGGCTGTCCATCCATGTGGCTTTCTTTGCTCCTGACTTTCCCAGTCCCTTTCCTGCCCCCAAGGTTGCCAAGAAATTGCCAGGGGGCCCAGCTTCCAGGTGCAGCTCCTGTGAGGAGACACTCCAGCCCCATGCCCACAGTCACACCTGTAGTGCCTCGATTGTTCTCTCTCCAACTGCTCAGCAAGACCAGGCCCAGCCCAGCGCAGTGGCTTCAGCAGCAAAGGTGGAGAAAGGGCAAGGGATAGAAGAGAGAGAGAGAGGAGAGGAATGACCACAGGCACTGTGGTATAACCTCAATCCACTCCTGGGTTCTCATTTTGTTCTGAGTGTCTCAGTCAATGTTCTACCAATAATGATGATGATAACAGTAACAAAAGTCACCATTTATAGCAGTGACTCTCATCAGGGGAGATTTTGCTCCCCAGGGGACATTTGGCAATGTCTGGAGACAATTTTGGTTGTCACAACTTAAAAGGGAGGTAAGGGCCAGGGATGCTGCTAATATCCTACAATGCACAGGACCACTCCCATGACGAAGAATTATGTAGTGCAGAATGTTGACAGTGCCAAGGCTGAGAACGCCTGGCTTAGAGTGTGTGTACCATGTGGCAGGAGCTGTGCTGAGTGTTCTATGCACGCATTACCTAATTTAACCTTCACATGATGCTTTGAGCTAGATCTTATCATTACACCCACTTTACAGGTGAGAAACAGGTTCAGAGAGGTGAAGTGACCTGCTTGGCATCCACAGCTATGGAGTAGCAGAGACAGCATTTGAACTCGGGATGGCTAGACTCCCTTATGCCAAATGGCTCTGTCTGCAGGAGCAGCCAGGGTGTCCATACAAAGACTTGGTGGGTGGCTCCAGCCTGGATATGACCTTGGTCATGCCTATGTACCTCTGGGACAATAAGGAGGTCTCCTTCTGACCCCTCCAGCCTTTGAGCTGCTTGTGGGACTGGGCAAGGAAGAGCTGACCAGGGGACAGGAGTGTCTTCCTCTCTGTGACCAGGCACCTGGCTCAGGCCCAGCTCCTGGGCATCTTCTGTGGCTGGGATGCAGGCAGTCGAGGGGAAGATGATCCTCCTATGTCTGATGTGACGTTCCCAAGCCAAAGTTGGGCTGTTCTTGACTGCACCTGCGAGTACACATTTGCATCCTCTGCATGTGTGCACGAGCGTGCATGCGTGTGTATGTGTGTGTGTCTGTGTGTGTGAGCTTGCTTGTGTGTACTTGCATGTGCCACAGTGGGTCTATAGATGTGCATGTCATTGTGAAAATGTGTTTGTGTCTTTGTGTGCAGGTTCGCCGCTGTACACGTGGTATCTTTCTTTCTCTCCACATTTGCCTGTGTGTTTGACTATCCAGGCAAATATGTCTGCATGCATAGCTGTATTTGATTACATTCACACTGCTGGTCCATGTGACCTGTGCACGCTGGTGACTGTGAGCAGTGGGTGTTGTATCTACATGTGTATGAAGTGAGTCTGCGTGTGTGTGCACACATGAAAGTGTATTGGTGTGTTTTGTGTATATATTTGGGAGGACTGTGTATGTGTCTATATACCTTTCTGTGTTTGAATGCGTAGTCAGTGCATCTGTATGTAAATGTATATCTATGGCTGTGTGGGCTGTGTGTCTTTGTGTATGTGTGAATGGAGGTGGCTGGGTACAGTGATTGTTCTCTGTGTGTTTGTGTTTGAGACAGAGAGAGAGAGACAAAGAAAGAGAGACAGAGACAGATAGAAAGAGACAGAAAGCGAAAGAGGCAGAGAGAGAGACAGAGATGGTTATATAGACAGAGATAGAGAGACATACAGAAAGACAGAAAGAGACAAACAGAGAGACAGAGTGACACACACACACAGAGTCAGAGAGAGAGACAGAGAAAGAGACAGAGAGACACAGAGAGACAGAGGGAGACAGAGAGAGAGAGACAGAGAGAGAGAGAGAGAGAATTCTGTAGGAATATTTTCTGCATAAATATTTATGCATATCTCTGTATTCCTTTAAAATAAATTCTGTAATCTACTAAGTCCAAGGTAATGAATATCTCTAAGACTTTTGATACAGTGTCATATTACTTTCAGAAAAATTTTTACCATGTTACGCTGCCTACCATTAGTGTATAAGAGTTCCTCTTTTTTCCTAGCTTTGGAAACATTTATAGTCTCTTATCTTTGCCACTCTAAAATATGAAAATTGTATCTTGTTATATTTTGCATTTTTGATTAACTAATCAAGTAGGACATGTATACTTTCTGATTTCTTAAAAAGAATCAAATTAGAAAGCACCAATGCAGATAGAACAATATATCTTTATACTGGCATGAAAAGGAATTGTCTACAAATTACTGCAAGAGAGTATATTTTCAAATCTTGCTATCTTTAGAGACTAGATGTAAACTTTAAATTCTGCTATGAAACATCAAGCTCTAACCAGTGTTCAGTAGGATATTAACATTCTGAGTCCAATGTTCCAGAATATAAACTTGCCAGTTCTCTGAAAACACTGGAACACAAATGGAAAATTCAATAGCCTCACTTCAGTGATTTGCTTATAGTCCACTAGTGGGCAAAATGCAGGCAGGACTTGCCAGCTGCTCTGCATCTGCAAACATTTGTGCAGAACTAATTTTAATAGCAGATGTTGAGGGGGAAAAACAAAACTACAGCCTCCCCTCTGAGAAAGTTGGACCTATCCCGTGACTTCTCAGATGCCCTATGACCCTGTTAGCCAGAGTTTCATTCCTAAAATACCATATTTTGTTTCCTTTCTTTCTCATGTGAAAAGTTTTTAAAATGCTTAAGGGAATCTAACAACTTCAGGAAGTCTTAGTACTGCTTCCACTGGCCCTGTATGATGTTGTCATGTATAGTAGAATCTTTGTCTACAATTACAATTGAATCTTTCAATCATCCATGAAAGATTCCATTCTAACCTTTGGGGTATGCAGACTTATTTGTGTTATATTCATCTAAAAGAAAGCCTGTTTCTTCATTTTGTATTAAAGTAAAAGTTATAGGTAATGAAGAGAAATTTTAAGAGGAAATTATCATTTTTGTTTATTAGATAGGTAATGAAGGCATGGTAATTCCAGCAGAAATTTTCTAAATCAATGTCTGAATGATGCCATGTACAAATTTTGGGTTTGTGATATCCATGTTCCATGTCTCCAAAGGGCACACAGGCCCCCATAGGGCACTTGTCAGTATCCTTGCTCACATGTTAGAGTTTAGTCAAATCTGGTTCTTTCTGGGATTTGCTTACTTCTGAAATGCTAAATAAATTCTTTTGTTGTTATTTGATTTTAAAATTATTTATTTATTTATTTTGAGTTGGGGTCTCACTCTGTCTCCCAGACTGAAGAGCAGTGGCATGATCACTGCTTACTACAGCCTCAAACTTCTTGGCTCAGGTGATCCTTCTGCCTTGGCCACCAGAGTTGCTGGACTATATGCATGCACCACTACCCCCCACTAATTTTTTATTTTTTGTAGAGATAAGGTCTCGCTATGTTGCCTAGACTGGTCTTGAATTCATGGGCTCAAGCAATTCTGCCTTGGCCTCCCAAAGTGCTGGGTTTACATGCATAAGCCACCACGCCTGGCCCTGATTTATTTTTCTAAACTAAGTCATACATTCATGTGGTTCGAAAGTCAAAAACTTTAGAAAGGGCATATAGTGAAGTTGTCTTCTACTTCTGTCCTGGCTATCAAGTTCTCCTCTTCACAAGCAATGTTATTAGTTTTCTATGTCCCTTTCTAGAGGCACTCTATGAATAGACATGCAATTATGTCTGTGTGTGTGTGTGTGTGTGTGTGTGTGTGTGTGTGTGTATACGTACTTGTCCCCTCTTTTATACTAATGATAGCATACTATATAGGATATTTTGTATCTTGCTTTTTTTCACTTAGAAATATTTCTGTTATTAGATAAAAAGCTTCCTTGTTTTCATTTATTCCTAGATAGGATTCCATTGTATAGATGTTGCCTAGACTGGTCTTGAATTCATGGGCTCAAGCAATTCTGCCTCGGCCTCCCAAAGTGCTGGGTTTACATGCATGAGCCACCACGCCTGGTGTATTTAACCAGTCTCTAGGCTATTGCTCTTATAATAAATGCTGCAGTGAGTAACATTGGGAAAATATCATTTCACATAATTATGGTCAATTCCTAGAAGTGGAATTGCTGGCCCAAAGGGAATAGCTTTATTTTTAATAGACATGAAGCTAGGATGGAACCGAAGGTCTAATCATCAAACTAAACTTGAAAAAAAATAGTATTAACTATATCCCATGCATGAATTTCATATCTAAGCTCTAGTTTTCCTCTAGGATTGGGCTAATGACTATTATAAATTCCCATGCTTTAGGATTCTTGATACCTATGAGAAGAGTTCTGGTTTCAACTTGGCCTTGACTCTGTGCAGAGGTTAACACAGACTTTGATTTCTACAGGGGATCTTCCTGCACTTTGCCTTTGTTCCTCAGAAAAAGCTGCTGTCAAAAGCAAGTTACCCTTTTCCTCTTTTCAGAGGAACTCTTTTCTGTGGCAGTTATCATCAGGTGGTCATGTCCACAAGCGCCTCTGCTAATTCCCTGCCTTGGGCAGGATGAGTTTTCCCTATGACTTGTGAGTTCCGTGGTCCTTCATCTTCTCCTTGTTGCTGTCCTGTTTGGGGTCTCTAGTCTCCTTGCTTTTGTTATTTGGTACTAAATTCTTGTCCCAGCTCTTCCCTTTGGCCTAAAGCTTAGGGACCCAAAGTGTTTTATCTTGCGCTTCAATAAAGACATGGAATACCTGGGAAGTTGCAGTGGCCCCAGTGGAAATACTCCAGAGATGGGACTATGAGACCTTTGAAGCCAAGCTAACTGAGGCAAGGGAACAGACCTGTACCCACAGGGCTCTGCTCTCTGCAGTCCTACCTCAAATTTGAGCTTTGACTCACCAACAAGCTGCTCTTTAAGGAATGGTTGGCTTGGATTTGGGGCAACCAACACTCTTGGTTGTAGGAGGTACTCCTTCATGACTAGTGTTTCTCACCACAGTGACTCTCATGACATCTCTCAATTAAGGTTTTGTAGCTAAAACCCCTTGGTATTAACTATCTATCTGGAATCTCTGGCTCTTGTAGCGATTTCTGAATTTATCTCAAAAATCCTTTTCATAAGGTAAAAACTTAGAGAAATGTCCCATTACTTTGATGCACTCTTTCTCTCGAGACGCTCTTGCTTCTCTGGAGCATTGCTGTTTTATGACTAGCATCTTTTGAGACACTTCTACTCTCATCCATTTGCTCATTTCTCGACATTATTCAACTTGTAGTCAGTTCTGAGCTACCTCTATTAGCCCTCCATAAAGTCCCACTTTTCCAGGTTATTTTCAGTGATACTGGATGAGAGAGACTAAAAAGTTTGCCTGTTTTTGTCCTCACTCAGGTGAAAAGGAGGATTCTGCCGTCCCATAACCAGTATTTGAAAAGGACCCCTCTAAGAATTCTCTGGTGGGAACTGGATCTTATGAGATTACCTTGTCATCGACTTATAGAGGGTTTGTCCCAAGGAGCTTGTCAACCTCTCTATAGTGTCAGCCCCTAAAATGTGGTTGACCAAGGAGAAAAAGGCAGATTAGTGCAGAATCTGTAATTGCGCTTCTCTCACCTTTAAACAATTTAATGATGATTCAAGAATCCTGAGGAGTAGGCCCTACTTCTGCTGCACCAAAAATTGGATATGAGTTTTTAGTAATTGTTAAGTGTTAAGATCAGGGAAGGAGAGCCCCAGAGAGGTATTCAGGTTATATTTCCCTCAGATAGTTTTAATGTTTGATGTAACTATTTCTTCAAAGAATAGAGAATGAACCTCTTTGAAAGATTATGCCTTAGGTTTACAATCTTTCACTCTTTTCACTCAGCTCCTTTTAGGCAGCAGCTCTCATCATAGTCCGCTTAATCAATTAGAATGCCAAAGGGGCCTAGCTACAGGGTGAGGAGGGAGATCTTGTGGTCAGAATGCTATATAGGAAACCAGTTACAAATAAAAGATCATCACTCACTTTATTCCCAGTTCAGCCTGGTAGTCCTTAATTTTAGGTATCTCTAGCAATCCTTGCTAATCACTTAGCTTCCTCTTCAGTACTAGAGCTAAATCTTTCATTTGTCTTATTTATTAAGGAAGGCATCAAGTTCTTTCCTTGCAAGGAACTAGGCCTAATCCTTGGTCTAAGGAAAAACTGCTCTTTTCACAGTCATCTGAAACCTGACTTGGTAGTATCTCAGGATTCTATCTCAGTAACAGCAATCTTTCTGTACTTATCTTTCTTTCCTGGCACACATCTTCAGACAAATGTCCAAGGGAGGCTTTTCTCTCCTTTCTTACTCAGTCTTCTTGTCTTCAAATTTCTTTTTCTGAAGTCCCTTAGTTTCTCTAAAATGGCCTCCTTTTTGCTGTTCAAACCTTCATTCCCCAAAGAAATAACAGAGCTCTACCTCTTTGTATAATCTACTGGAGCATACGGTGATCAAGTTACATGATACACACACTAGCATCTTTAAAACCCAATTTTACTTTCATAGCCCAGGTCCCAAATCGAACTACACATAATTTTTTTAAAGGTGTTTGTGTGGCACATAGCTCTCATATATTGGTCTGAGGAGGGAAATAACTAGAATTCTATGGTTTTAAGAAGACCTTAAAGATAATACATAGAGTGATTTCCAAATAAATAGGGATCAACAAGTATTGCATGTTTTCAGCACACATTGAGTTAAGCTTTCTGTACCTCCTTTTTTGCTAGCCTGTTGTCACCTTATGGAGTTGACAGGACTGATTTTTTTAAAACTCCTACACAGAACAGTAGGGAAATAAGCAACTAACTTGTTAATAGCAGAAGTCTAACCAAAAATGGAAAATAATAGAGTTTGCTTAAGTAGAGACAAACCAGCCTCTCTATTGATTACATTTCAATTTTGAGCCATTTAATTAGCAACTAGACACAAGATTTTCTCCTTGAGATTCCAGATCTAGAAGTACTAAGATTATTTTTTTGCTATTTTTTTCCCTTATTTTTCTTTTTGTAGCTTTCAGCCAGTATTGAACATCTACCACTGGCTTCTTTGCTTTTCCCTGTCTTTATAAACTTGCTTATTAACTTGTTCTTGCTTTTATGTATATTACTTTTCAGAATCCACTGTGGTACCTTAGTGTGTGTTTTACATTATATAAGTATTCATCAAATACAGGGAGTGACCCTCTACATTGACTGAATAACCTGTGTATATGAATGACTGCTTTTGCATCTCACTGGAGATATACCACCTTTCTTTTGGTAGTTTTGCTGTCAGTTGCTAGTTTAGGAATCCAAGCATTAGTAAGGAATGTTTCTGTGGAGAAAACATAATTTAAGATCTACACATGCATTTCTGGATAACCTTTACACTGCTTGTTTCCAATTAACTGAGCTTTTTGCACTGGTTTCAAACTCTTCCTGCATAGTCTCCTTTGCTCCCTTATTCTGATCTTTGTAAACTTACTGTTCTTCATCCTCTATTAGTCTTTAGAAGGCACTGATTTTTAATTAATCACAAATAGATTTTGTTCTAGGTTTCTTGTTATTTTCTCTTAAGCTTCTGCTATTTCTGTCTTTTGTATCCTAAATTAAAAAACAAAACCCATTTAAGTTCAGTGAAATGTATCTGGCAGAAATTAAGGTTAGCAAAGTCCTCTTCTCCTTCAAGGAATGATTTTGTTTTTTAGAGTAATTTTGATTTCTTCTTGGTATCCATGATTCTTTCTTAAACTAGGGTTAAAAGCTTCTTAGAGCTCTGACAAATGATCCAGTACATTTGAACTCTTACAGCAAATTATCCACAAGGCAGAAGTTGAATCCCAAGTCCTCCCTGTCTTCTAATACATCAACATTTTATAGACTGGATATGAAACTAGGTTGTAAAGCTTTCCTACTGGAGTTCTCTAATTTCTAGGTTAAGTTTAAACTGCTGATTCTTTTTCTTTACTTCAACCTCTGACGTTAAAATAATAAATGTGATTATCTTTCAGCACAGCGGCAGTGACTTAATTGTGGTGCTGTGTCAATCTTAAGCTTCAGGAATTACTTCACACTCCTTTTAATTGTAGACTTACCATTTTAGCATTTTAAGTCTGTTTCTGTATCTGAGTCAAGTATGTATAAATAGAGTAGACATTTGTTTCTTACTTCTATTTGATTGTAGAGAAACTGTTTCTTCACTGCCTAGAAAAGTAATTGGAATTTAGAGACTGCATAACTGTTTTTGTAGGATTGATGTGATTCCATCATTGTGGTTTTTCTGTAGTGATTTAAGTGCTAAAGCTGCAAAAGCAAATGCTTTAGACCAGTGGTTCTGAAACGTCAGTGTATATCTGAATTACTGGAGGGCTTGTTAAAAACATATTTCTGGACTCTACTCCAGATTATTATTTGGTAGACCTGGGGTGGAGCCCCAAAATTTACATTTCTAACAAGTTGTCAGGTGATACTGCTGGTCTGGAGACCACACTTTGAGAATCACTGTTTAGAGGATGTTTCTCCTATTTCAGAAACATACCCTTTTAGGGCAGATGGTTATATTAGAAAAATGGAAGGGAAAAAATGCAAAAAACAAAGCAACTTAAAGGAGATGGCAGGGTTTGGGGGCCCTTTTTTAAAAAGTAAATATTCAGATTATCTCTGTGTAAGGGTGTGAATTTGCTACTACAAATAATGTGGCATTTTTATAGGATCTGAGATATGATCACAAATGAACTTTCAAGGATTGAAAAGTGAAACCTCTAAATCTTATTACTGTTAGTTGCAATAAAAATCTTAGAAAGGGCAGGGAGAAGTGTGAAAGAGCATGAATGTTATATCTAAGAGATTTGAGTTAAAATCTCTACTCTGCCACTTAGACTTACTGAATGAATTTGGAGTGTAAAACCTCACTGAGTTGTTTTAGTATTAAATGAAATAATAAATCTGAAGTGCTCTGTGTATGGTAGCTGTCCATCAAAGTTATTTTCATAGAAGTTGACCTCAGAGCCGGGCTCGGTGGCTCAGCCTGTAATCCCGCGCTTTGGGAGGCTGAGGTGAGTGGATTTGCCTGAGCCCGCGGATTTGAGACCCACCTGGGCAACTTGGGGAGACCTCATCTCTACAATAAATCAAAATATTAGCCAGGTGTGGTAGCGCGCGCCTGTAGTTCTGGCTACTTGGAAGGCTGAGGTGGAAGGATTGCCAGAGCCCAGCAGGTCGGGGCTGCAGTGACCGGGAGCATGCCACTGCACTCCAGTCTGGGCGACAGAGTGAGACTCCAGCTCGAAAAGAAAAAAAAAAAAAAGAAGAAGCTGGCCTCTGTACATTCAGGCATCTTTCTTTCTTTCTTTCTTTCTTTCTTTCTTTCTTTTTTTTTTTGAGTCGAAGTCTCACTCTGTCACCCAGGCTGGCTGGAGTGCAGTGGCACACTCACCACCACCCTAGCGTCCACCCGCTGGGCTCTGGCGATTCTTCTGCCTCAGCCTTCCAAGTAGCCGGAATTACAGGCACATGCTACCACACCTGACTAATTTCTGATTTATTGTAGAGAGGAGGTCTCGCCAAGTTGCCCAGGCTGGTCTCGAGCCGTGGCTCGGGCAATCCACTTGCCTCGGCCTCCCAAAGTGCTGGGATTACAGGCTGAGCCACCAAGCCTGGCCATCTTTTCAAACTCTATGGATGATAAATTCTATCCCAAGTCATTATTCGCAAAGTAATTGAATCCCAACAATCACAGCCCTGTGCATGCTATAAAGTACAGACTTAGATGTGAACCTTATTTTCCAAGTACACAATATCTGCTTTGAGAGTTAGTATTCTTTCTGTTGAAAGTACCAGAATACTATATTAAAAATGGAGTAAACTGTGATTTTATTTTATTTTTTGAGTTGGAGTCTCACTCTGGCACCCAGGCTGGAGTGCAGTGGCACACGCTCTCGGCCACTGCAGCCTCGACCTGCTGGGCTCCGGCGATCCTTCCGCCTCAGCCTTCCAAGTAGCTGGAACTACATGTGCGTGCTACCATGCCCGGCTAATCTTTGATGTATTGTAGAGACAAAGTCTTGCCAAGTTACCCCGGGTGGGTCTCGAACCCGTGGGCTCAGGTAATCCACTCTCCTCGGCCTCCCAAAGTGCTGGGATTACAGGCTGAGCCACTGAGCCCAACCAACTGTGATATTTTTAACATAAGCCAAGGGGCAATGCAGTTATAGAGTTGGTACAGTGATCATTCCAATTATCGAGGTTCTGGGTTCTTTTTATCTTTTCTGCTGTACTGTCTCTAACGTGCTACCTTTGGATCACTCCTTTCAAGGTCATAAAATGGCTGTCACAGCTCTACACATCATATCCTTGCCCAACTGCATCCAAAGGCATAGAAAGGACAGTTTCTTTTCTCAGGTCTTGTTTATCAAAGTGGAAAGCCTTTCCTACAAGCCTCTGGCAGACTTGTCCTCAGGTCTTGTTGACCAGGATTAGGATATGTGATTGTGGGCTGGGATTCGTGGCTCAGCCTGTAATCCCGCACTTTGGGAGGCTGAGGTGAGTGGATTACCTGAGCCTGCGGGTTCAAGACCCACCTGGGCAACTTGGCGAGACCTCATCTCTACAATAAATAAAAAAAATTAGCCGGTCGTGGTAGCGCACGCCTGTAGTTCCAGCTACTTGGAAGGCTGAGCAGAAGGATGGCCAGAGTCCAGCAGGTCGAGGCTGCGGTGGCCGGGAGCATGCCACTGCACTCCAGTCTGGGCGACAGAGTGAGACTCCAGC
>CAUYQG010243880.1:0-10325 GCA_963574415.1 Tarsius wallacei
CCAATATAACATGTTCCAAGATATAGAATCAACCTAAATGTCAATAATCATCAGATGAATGGATTTTAAAAGGTTATATATAAATATATATGGATAATATTTACTCATAAAAAGAATAAAATCATGTCATTTGTGGTAACAGGGGTGAGCTTGGAGGACATTATGTTAAGTAAAAAAAGTCAGATACACAAAGTAATTAAATACTATATGTTCTCACCCATATGTGGGAGCTAAAAAAATTGAACCCATAGTCGTAGAAAGTAGAATTGTGACTACTAGAGGTTGAGAAGGTTGAAGAGGAAGATAGGAAGAGGTTGTTTAATAAATATAATATTCCTCCTAGATAAAAGGAATACATTTTAGTGGTCTATAGCACTGTATGGTGAATATATTTAACAATAATTTATTATATATAGAGCATATACAGCCTAGAAAAGATCTTGCATGTTTCCAACACAAAGAAATGATAAATATTTGAGGTGATAGATATGCTAATTATCATGATTTGATCATTACACATTTTATACATCTATCAAAATATCACTCTGTACTCCATAAATATGTATAATTATTACACGTCAACTGAAAATAACAAGAAAAAAAAGAGTTAACCAAAATACCAGACAGAAATCTTAAATTCTTTATTGTCAGCTCAAAGGTCTAAAAAAACAATAAAGTCAAAGAGCAATTTTCATGGACAGTAAGGAATTAGTTCAGAAACAAACTGAAATAAATTACTGAGATTAACAGAAATAGGTAATTACACATCTCTTTTGTGAGCTATACGTGACCAGTGAAATTACTAGTGTTCGATACAACATGTTAGAAGGTGCTCTTTTTGCTACCAATTAGACAATGATAATTTTCTTATATCTTTAAATAAAGATAACATGGTGTTCTGACCTGCAGGATTTCAGATAAAACAGAGTAATTTAATTACATTACCTAGCTTGCTGTTTATTTTTGTAGTCTGATTCAGAGGGTATATAGTTAGATCTCCAAGTATAAAATCATGTCCAAGGGAACGTAGAAAAAAAAAGATAGCCTTTAGCTCTCAAAACATTTGAAAGGAGTATATTCACACTGCCATAAAATTGTGGAATAGCTGCAGAAAGGAAATTTAGCTGACAGAGTGTGATTGGGCAGGTTGACTCCAGCCATGAATTTCCAGCAGATCGAGAATTAGGTATAGCAGTCCTAAATTCAACCTGCAAATCGTTCTTAGAGAAGTTATTCATTATGTCTTATCACAAAAATCTTCTTTGGCTTGTCTAGCTTTCATGATCCACTCTCCAATGATACCATATTCTAATATTTTTGCATTCACAGAATTAACATATACAGACTGTGAAAATTACTGTTATTTTGTTATTTCTTGATGAGGTTTCCTAATCTATATTCACTGCCTTTACATTACCTTTTGCACAACCCTCACACACATGGTTAGATGCGATGTCACCTCAAAAACAGAATAACATAGCTTGATTTATACATAGGAACCAAAGTTCTACCTTTGTCAGTATTAGCTAGTTAATTTTAATATTGAAATGAAGTTATACCTAGTGATAATTATGTAGAAAAATATGCTTAATAATTGATTCTAGAGAGGTATTGACAAATTAGAAGAACTTGGGCTATTTCGAATTAGTGTTATCATAAATGTTTATTGCTCATCTAGTTTAAATGCACTCAGACTAGATTTTAGACTTTAGTTGTAACTGATAAGTACAGAAAGCTTTTTAAAAATCTAAAGAGAAAAAGCATAACATACAATAGGTTGTCTCATTATTTTTTCAGTTTTTTCTCTTGGGCTTTCCATTTTCTGCATATCTCAACAAATAATCTCAAATCCAAATTTGATATAATCCTAAAATCTTTATTTTAAAAACACTTCACCCATTTAGGAGTTTGGCGCTGAATATTATCTTGCTTTAAGGGAAAGAAATATAAATAATTATGAAACTTGAAAAAACTATGGCATAACATGCCAGTGAACTGTTTGAAGAGATGGCAAGCACTTGGGTAGGACTATAGCCAGGATGATGGCTAAACAGAAAATTTTTGAAGCAACTTTCAGCAAGATGGAGACGGAACAGGTAGGACTGTGAGAGTCTCCGGAAAAGCAAGTGTTGGCTGGGCTTGGTGACTCAGCCTGTAATCCCAGCAATTTGGGAGGCTGAGAAGAGTGGATTACCTGAGCCAGCAGGTTCAAGACCAACCGAGGCAACTTGGAAAGACCTCATCTCTACAATAAGTAAAAAATTAGCTGAGCATGGTAGTATGTGCCTGTAATTTCAGCTACTTGGAAGGCGGAGGTGGAAGGATTCATGACTGGGGTAGCCGTGAGTGTGCCACTGCACTCCAGTCTGGGTGACGGAGTTAGACTCCACTCAAAAAAAAAAAAAAAAAAAAGAGAGTGTCCATAAAGACTCTCTGCATGAGTGGATGTGTGCCAGTGGGTCTATCTGAGGGATACTCAGGTTTATGCACCTGGGGATCTCCTCCAGAGGTGACTACAACCCCCCACTGCCTAGAGATTGGAGCCGCAGGAGTGAGGATAGTCTGCTGTTCTCCTGAGAATAGCCTGCCAAATATAGCTGATCTTCATCACCTGGAGCCTGGCCCACACCACCACCTGTGACAGAAAAGAGGTTGGAGCCTCAGATACATGGAGGAGCAGTTGGGGAGAGCTGGAGAGTAGCCACACCACTGGTGAGGAAACGCTGGTGGGAACCGTTTTCGCTGTCCCAGCACCAGGCAGAGACCTGCATTGCCCCGCCCAGCTCCACCCAGCCTCCAACTTGGGACCTAGAGGTAATTTCATCAAAGTCAGAGAGACAGATGCCCTTCTCCTGTGCTGAATCAGGCACAGATACATCAGATTTGAGTGAGAGACTTGAAAGGCAGCAAGCTGGGTGAGTCCAGATCTGATCTACCTTCCTCCCACTGATCCACCTTCCTCCCACAGTAGTCTCTAGGGCATCTGCCCCATGTTGAGAGCAGCCCAGATCTGATCCACCTTCCTCCCACTGATCCACCTTCCTCCCACAGTAGTCTCTAGGGCATCTGCCCCATGTTGAGAGCAACCTTATCAGTCTGTACTGACAGTAGAGGGGAGGGGCTGGAGATCAGAACTGAAAGGAAGTTGGACTTAAGGGAACTACCTCAGAGTGAGTTTTGTTTTCCTCAATTTTTTTGTTTGTTTTTTGTTTTAGTTTTTCTTCTCTTCTTTCTGCTTTTGATTATGTTTTCATACATGCTTTGTTTCTGTTATTCTATTGCTGTTTTTTAGACTTCCTGTTTATGTATAGGTATTTTTGAGGGAGAGCACATCAATAGGGGAGTTTATGTAGGTTTGTGTGTTTATATGATTATCTGTATGTTTTTGCTTTTTTTTATCTTTTCTGTCTATGTTTGTGTCTCTTTTCATTTGTCAGTTGGTATGCCTATTTTCCCTCTTCTTCTCTCTCTCTACCTTCCTCTCATCCCCCTTCTTCCTTTTTTCATTCTTTTACTTTTTCTTACTTCATTTTGCTTTCAGGGGGCAAACCAATACCCCCACTGCATGAACAGATTGTAAAACAGTGGGAAGTGAGTCCCAGGGGGACCACACACTAGTCAGTGGATGCAGGGATCTACATATATTTTCTGAATCACAGCTCCCCACCAATTAAATCTCAAAACTGTAGAAAGTACAGCCCTCCACCCATAGTCCAGCTCCAGAATTGAACAAAGCCAGGGGAACCACATAAGGAAGACTAGGAGATTGAGCAAACAAAAGTAAAACCTACACCTCATCCTGAACAACAGAATTAAAGAATAGGTTAAAAAAGGGGGAGGGAGTGTAAAATCTATACAAATGAAGAAAAACCAAAGGAAGACTATGGGATGCACACAGACCCCTGGGGAGGTCAGCCACTGAGAATACAAGCTTAGGAATGTAAACAATGAAGAGCCCCAAGAATGACCGGTCTCAAACCAAAAAACCCAGCTGTCAAGACACTAACAGAGAGAATAAATCCAATTGAGGAGAGTCAAGAGGAAAGAATGAAGAAGTTGATAACTGAGATAACAGCAATAAAGAGCACAGTGAATGAAATAAATAACAAACTGATAAACATGGAAAGCAGAATTAACCAAGAAGAAGAAAGAATCTCAGAGCTTGAGGAACAAAATATGGAACTAACCCAAACTGTTAAAAACATAGAAAAGAAGATTAAAAAGACAGAACAAAACCTCTGAGAGATGAGCAATTATTTCAAGAGACTGAACCTAAGATTAACTGGAATTTCTAAGGCAGATAAAGAGACAGAGACCAACCTGAAACAAACACTTCATGAAATTATCCAAGACAACTTCCTTCATCTCATCAGTGATGCAAACATTCAAACACAAGAAATTCAGTGAACCCCTGCAAGACAGCAAATGAGAAGACCAACTCCTAGAAACATAGAAATTCACCTACACAAAGTAGGTATAAAACAAAAAATCCTAAAGGCAGCAAGAGAAAAAGGTTAGACTATCTACTGGGGAAGACCAATTAGAATAGCAACAGACTTATCTACAGAAATACTTCAGGCTAGGAGAACTTGGAGCCTAATCTTCAAAGTTCCCAAAGATAAGTAATTTCAATCAAGAATTAAGTACCCACCTAAGTTAAGCTTCATCAGTGATGGAGAATTAAAATCCTTCCCACACATTCAATCCCTAAGAGTTCATGAGGCCTCCAGACCAGCTCTACAAGAAACACTTAAGAAAGTATTAAACACAGAAGAAAGGAAAGAAAAAGAATGCCAACACCCTTCCAAAGAATGCAGGAATTAGATAGAAAACACACATGAATCAACCCACAAATCAAAAGAGAGAGAACAAACAAACATCAGGAACAACAACAAATTCTATAAGAACCTCATGACAGGAATAAATTCTCACATCTCGATAATTAGCCTGAATGTGCACAGACTAAATGCACCACTGAAAAGACGTAGAATGGCAGAATGATTAAAATATTTTGAGGCAACAATATATTGTCTCCAAGAGACTCATCTCACCAGAAAGCACCCGCACAGACTCAAAGTCAGAGAATGGGAAACAAAATTTCAGACGAATGGAACACACAAAAAAGTAGGAGTCACAATCTTAATATCAGACAAAACACCCTTCATGCTATCAAAAACAAAAAAGGATACAAAAGGTCATTATATAATGATAAAAGTTTCAATCCATCAATAAGAAATATCCATCCTAAACATATATGCACCCAACATAGGAACACCAACTTTCATAAAGCAGTTTCTAAAAACAAAAATCACATGATTATATCATTAGACACAGAAAACTTTTGATGAAATCCAGCACCCCTCCATAGATAGAACATACCTCAAAATAGTAAGAGCCATCTACAAGAAGCCCACAGCCAGCATACGCCTAAACAGACAGAAATTGGAACCATTTCCCCTGAAAACCAGAACAAGACAAGGATGCCCACTCCCACCCCTCCTGTTCAACAAAGTTTTGGAAGTCCTAGCTAGAGCAATCAGACAAGATAAGGAGATCAGTGGTATCCAAATAGGAAAAGAGGAAGTCAAGTTATCACTTTTTGCAGATGACATGATTCTATACTTTGAAAACCCAAGATAATCTGTCAAAAACCTCCTTGCACTGACAAAGGACTTTGGCAAAGTCTCAGGGTATATAATAAATGTGCAAAAGACAGTCACATTCCTATACACCAACAATAAACTAACAGAAATCCAAATAAAAAGCACAATCCCATTCACAATAGTCACACGCACAAAAAATGAAATACCTTGGCATTTTCCTAAAAGAGACATGAAAGACCTTTACAACAAAACTACAAAACACTTCTCAAAGAAATCACAGTTGACACAAATGGAAAAATATTCCATGCTCATGGATAGGAAGAGTCAACATTGTTAAGATGTCTATCCTACCCAAGGCAAGCTACAGATTTAACACAATACCCATTAAATTGCCAGCAGCATTCTTCTCAGACCTGGAAATGTCAATACAGGAATTCATATGGAAATATAAATGAACACGGATAACCAAAACAGCCCTTAGCAAAAAACATAAAAATAAAAATAAAGCAGGAGGTATCACACTCCCAGACTTTAAACTTTATTATAAAGTTACAATAATCAAAACAGCCTGGTATGGGTACAAGAACAGGCATATAGATCAATGGAACAGGATAGAGAATCCAGAAGCAAAACCTCAATTTCTCAACCAACACTTCTTCCATAAAGCCTCCACCACCAACCACTGGGGAGAGGAGAACCTATTCAGTAAATGGGGCTGGGAAAACTGGCTGACCACATGCAGAAGATTAAAACAAGACCCCTACCTATCACCATACATAAAAATTAACTCTAAATGGATCAAAGACCTAAACATAAAACCTCAAACTATAAGAATCTTAGAAAATGCAGGAGACACCCTTATGAAAATTGGAACTGACTATCAATTCCTTATCAAAACTCCAAGTGCCCATTGAATAAGAGACAATATAGACAAGTGGGACCTCATCAAATTGACAAGCTTCTGCAAAGTCAAAGAAACCATCAAGAGAGCAGGAAGACAGTCCACAGATTGGGAAAAAAAAAAATATTTGCCAACTGTATGTCTGGCAAAGGCCTAACATCTAGGATCTACAAGTAACTCAAACATGCCGAAAAGAAAAAAAAAAATTATAAAGTGGGTAAAAGATATGAGTAGACACTTCTCAAAAGAAGACATATGAGCAGCATAAAAAATGCTCATCCTCACTAATCAGCAAAGAAATGCAAATTAAAACAGCACTGAAATACCACCTAATTCCTGTCAGGATGGCCATCCTCAATAACTTAAAAAACAACAGATGCTATAAAGGATGTGGCAAAAAGGAACACTTCTACACTGTTGGTGGCAGTGTAAACTAGTTCAACCTCTTTGGAAAGCAGTGTGGCGATTCCTAAATGATCTAAATATCAACCTTCCATATGGCCCTGCAATCCCCCTACTGGGAATATACCTGGAGGAACGCAAATCACTCTATGAAAAAGATACCTGCACATATATGTTTATTGCAGCATTGTTCAGAATAGCAAAACCATGGAACCAACTGTCCTGCCCATCAAAAGAGAACTCAATTTTAAAAATATGATACATATACATGATGGAATATTACACAGTCATAAAGAAGGACAAAATTATGACATTCACAGCAACCTGGATATTCTTAGAATCTATAATACTGAATGACCTATCACAGAACCAAGAATGGAGTACCACATGTTCTCACTTATAAGTGGACCTTAAACAATTATTGTAATACTTTAAGAAAAGGATTGACGGTAATGGGAACTTGCAAGGGGAGGGAGGGGGCGGGATTTGCAGTAGTGGGAATCGGCTGGGGAAGGGGGTGCACATCCCATCAACAAGGGTACATGCTTAATGAACATTTGTATTCCTAATCCTGAATTTTACCCCACTTCTAAAATAAATTAAATTTTTAAAAAGGAAAGAAAATTTTTGGAGATCAAAATTAGTTAAGGAGTCAAAAGTTTAGGATTTCCTTTTCTAAACACCAGTAAATAAATTTTGAGGTGTTTGGAACAACCAAAATGTTCAAAGATCAAAATATCATCTTTATTCATTAATGTATTGAATTAATATGTTAAATTTATCCTCTGTGACACACTTATATGTCAGGTACAGTGCTAAGTGTTTTGCAAATATTAATTCTGTTAGTATTCATAATAACCTTATGAGATAGATATTACTTCTCTAGGCACAGAGATTGCAGAAAAACAAACAAACAAGCAAAAAACCCCAATTTTATGTACCTAATAAGTAGAGGAGCCTGGATTTAATCTCATGTTATAATCAATGCCCTTAACCACTATGTACTATGCTGCCTTTAAAAGACTATTTATCCTTCTAAACTACCCAATACAGTTTCTTAATCTTAGCAACAAGATGAATAATACATGAGAATCTCCCTCCTCCAGTCGGAGACCCCAAAAGCTGATAACACAAAGGGAGGCAACAAGTTTCTCTACCTTCCAAAGTAAGTTGTGAGAACATGATTTAAGAATATGCAGCCAGGCTCGGTGGCTCAGCCTGTAATCCCGCCCTTTGGGAGGCTGAGGTGAGTGGATTGCCTGAGCCTGCAGGTTCGAGACCCGCCTGGGCAACTTGGCGAGACCTCATCTCTACAATAAAAAAAAAAAAAAATTAGCCGGGTGTGGTAGCGCACGCCTGTAGTTCCAGCTACTTGGAAGGCTGAGGCGGAAAGATTGCCGGGCCCAGCAGGTCGAGGCTGCAGTGTCTGGGAGTGGCCACTGCACTCCAGTTTGGGCGACAGAGTAGGGCTCCAACTCAAAAAAAAAAAAAAAAAAGAATATGCAAAAATGCTGGGCAAGCAACTCTGTCGCATCAACTTTTGTCTACCTCCAGCTTACAAACACGGCTAAAACGAGGGAACAGAGATCAGAGGATAAAACGTTTAGAGTGCTTTGTTAATGTTTTATGAAAAGGGGGAAGGCAATGTTTACCTTCAATTTAAGCAAATTGAGAGAAGGGGCTTCAGAAGAACTTCTACGTATCCTGGATTCCTTGGTGTTTGAAGGGCACAGTGCCTACAGCCAGAGATGATAAAACTGAAAGACAGATGCATCTGAAGAAAGCTTTACTTTCTCTAACCTGGCACCTTCTCCAGGCAAGAGAATAATATGCAGAAGTGAAAAGTTTCCATAAGAAAAACTGAAAATGAGTCATTAGTAATCATGAGAAGAGGCATTGCCTGTGTTGGATACCTCAGTGGTGGTCCTAGTGGAAGGCCACCAAAAAATATTTATATATTTTAATGTTTACTTATTTTTTATTTATTTAGAGTCAGAGTCTCTGTCACCTAGGCTAGAGTGCAATGGCACAATCACAGCTACAGTAGCCTCTACCTGCTGGGTTCAAGCGATCTTTTGCCTCAGCCTTCTAAATAGCTGGGACTACAGGCATGCTCCACCAATCCCGGCTTTTTTTTTTTTTTTTTTAAATTTCAGAGATGAGGTCTCGTCATGTTGCCTAGACTGGCCTCAAATTCCTGGGCTCAGGTAATCCTCTTGCCTCTGCCTCCCAAAGTACTAGGATTACAGGTGTGAACCACCATGCTGGGCCAAGAAATAATTATAGTTGCCTCTCTATGGAAAACAATCCAGGAGTAAAAATAAATGAGAGACTTTGTACGTCATACTGTGAAATAATTCCTAGAGCATACTAAAAACCAAAATAGCCAAATACAGGATAATGTTTTTACTATACTACCTTTTATAAGAAAAAGGATTAATATAGATACAGATATACATATATATACAACATATATTGATAGGGTTTGAAAAATTAGACTTTTCTGAATGTACTTTTTTGAATTTTTGCACATGTAAATGTTTTACATAATTAAAATGACAAAATTAAATCAAAACGGCATAAAAACAAATTAACATAGAGATGTACATATATATCAAGTTGGAGGCATAAAAATATTTCAACTGACTTTTAAATACAGTATTTGACTATATAGGCTTACTGGAATATATTGACTATGAAGGACAAAAGTAAGTGTAAAGAAATCCCAAAACTCAGTATTCTTATATCAGTAGTAATGTCATCACAGATATTTTAAAACAAACATTGGTATATATTAGATAAAACATGCAGTGTGTTAATGTCTTTAGGAACTGAGATATTCAGAGTAAGAAAAAAAAGATATAAGATTTAAAATCAGAGAACTTAAATAAAATCCTGGGAATCTTACATGTGATTGGAAATAAAAATATTTATTTTCACTTTCAAAGTTAAATGTGTTTCCTAGTTTTGTCCACTGAAGGACTCTAAGAAACATCAACCATGTGGTCTACACAATGGTCTAAAAATACAATTTTCTTGGGTAAATGGCTGATTTCAGGCCTAGGACTGGGATACCTTGTCATATCAGACAGTAAGGAAGCCAGCAAAGACTACTACAATCATTACAGCATGGTAGAGGAGTCAACCTAAAAGCAGTCCCATTGATCAAATATCAGCCAATTTGAGCATCACTGATATTAACTACAATGCACTGAATCCCACCAAGTTATGTATATAATAAGGCTATAATGATCATTCAAAAATAATGAAACAACAACAAACCTCACTGGTCATTTTGTGGGTTGAACTATGTCCTCTCAATAGATATTCTGAAGTTCTAACCTTCATATCTATGAATGTTACCTTACTTAGAAATAGGGCATTTGAAGATGGAAGTAAATTAAAATGAGGTAATATTT
>CAUYQG010243884.1:0-19058 GCA_963574415.1 Tarsius wallacei
CGCCCGGCCAATTTTTTTGATTTATTGTAGAGATGAGGTTTCGCCTGCCCAGGCGGGTCTCGAACCCACGGGCTCAGGCAATCCACTCACCTCAGCCTCCCAAGGCGCGGGATTACAGGCTGAGCCACCGAGCCCGGCTTGCACAAAGATATTTTAACATCAAGTGAACAATTAAGCAAATCATGATGTATGCGCCTACAAAGAGCTTTTAATGACGTGATAACATTTATGATATAATTTTATATTAAAATTGTGCTTACAAAAAAAGTTAAGACTATGTAATTTGTAAATTCGATTACACAGAATATATTTCTTTTTTATTTTACACTATCACTTATATTTATTGCCCAAAATTGGATGCAGTGATATTAGATTCCAGTGTATCTTCTGGACAGTGATTACAGCAAAATGAAACCAAACTGGGAACTCTGACTTAAATGAAGCATTGCCATTCATCTGCAGGGACTGCAGAATCCATGAAAAGATAAGGTGGTTCCAGAGAGTGATATTTCCAGGACAGGGCAAAGCCTACCCTCACCTGTGAGTGTAGAACCAACATCCTCGCTGTTGATCCAACACAGATTTCACAACAGTGCTCTGAAAACCTCAACCACTCTGTCAGCGGCTCTCCAACATTTTGGACTGTGACTACAGTAAGAAGTATTGCTTGCCTACACACACAGTCACTCACAGGCATATACAAGTTCTATGAGACAAAATACAGGCAAAGCACTCTGATCCCCTGTCCTGCTCCATGCTTCCACCTGCCCTGCTCTACTTCATCCTATCTCAAATACCGTCATGGCCTGGATTCACAACCTATTTAACTTGTTGCCCATTGCTTTGGCTTGCCAGCCACAACAACATATATGGAATATTTTCTCCCACAGCTCCTAGAGGAGAGAGGGACTCAGTGCTGGGAAAGGGGACCATCACCTGGGCATTAGTAACCAAATCCTAGAGCCCAGAGGACTCAGCGCCATTTGTGGAAGTTGCCACCGCTATTGAGACATGACAAGACCCTACTACTTGAATACCATTTTCAAAAATGTGAAGGTTCACCTGGCGTATTGTCCTGTCAGTAGGATTGCCCAATTAAGCAAAAACAAAAACAAAAACAAAAAAACAGAATGCCCAGTTGAATCTGAGCTCCAGACAAAAAAAAAAAAAAAAGATTTTTTTTTTAGTATAACATGCAGAATGGATTTCTAAGAAAAACATTTTTTTTCCTGTTCTTGACTCTGCATTTTCTGATTTATGTTCTAAATAATATTAGTGTGTATGGTAGTAGGTGCTGCATTAAAAAAAACCTTCTGTGGACAAATCAGTTTGAGACTCTCTAGCTAAACAAAGCCACCTAGTTTTGTGTGTGAGTACACGTGCACATGTGCGTTTGTGTATGTGTGCTTAAGCTGCAGGACATTTCAGAGCCTTGTCTTGTCAATATCTTGTCAATATGTGCTGCACTCTTGAGGGAGATAGTGGCACATTGCTTCCCAAACTGATTTGACCACAGAGCTTCCAAGAAACCCCATATGGGAAACAGTATTCTAGAATGGATGGCTCCGTTTACCTAAATAGAAGGTTTCTACAGAACAATCACTTTATTACAATTTGCCATCACCTTAGCTTGTTTATATTTGTAAGATTGCCAGTGTTTTGAATAAAAGCAAAGAATTTCCAAAAATGTTAACAACAACAAAAAAGAAATTGAATTCTCAATGTGACAGTATTGAGAGGTGGAACTTTTAAGAGGTGATTGATTCATGAGGACTTTGCCCTCACTAATGGATTAATCCATCCATGGATTAATGGACTAAGGGGTTAGCATGGGAGTGGGACTAGTGGTTTTATAAGAGGAGGAAGAGAGACATGAGCTAGCTTGCTCAGTTCTCTCACCATATGATGCCCTGAGCAGCCTCAGGACACTGTAGAGACTTGCCACCAGCAAGAAAACCCTCATCAAAAGTGGCCCCTCAACTGTGGACTTCTCAGCCGGCATAACTATAGGAAATAAATTCTTTTTAAAAGGCAAATCACCCAGTTCAGATATTCTGTTATCAGTAACAGAAAATGAGTTGACACCCATCCAGTTAATTTTTCATTTCAGTTATTGCATCTTCTAGTTCTGAAATTTCTAGTTAGTTCTTTTTAGTTTCCATTTCTCTGCTGAGATTCCCTATCTGTTCACTCAGTAAAGTCTTATTTTTCTTTAAGTACTTGAATACTTTCACAATAGCTGCTTTAAAGTATTTGCTAAATCCAACCTCTAGACCATCTCAGGTCAGTTTCTATTGACTGCTTCTTCTTGACAATGGATCACATTTTTTCTGGTTTGTTTGTTTGTTTATTGAGTCAGGATCTCACTGTCTTGCCCAGGCTCAAGTGCAGTGGCATGCTAACCTCAGTCTCAACCTCCTGGGCTCAAGCAATCCTTCTGCTTCAGTCTCCTGAACAGTGGCGACTACAGATGTGTATCACCACATCCAGCTAAACTTTTGATTTTTTTTGTAGAGATGAGGTCTCACTATGTTGCCTAATCTAGTCTCAAACGCCTGGGCTCAAGCAATCCTTCCACCTCAGCCTCCCATAGTGTTGGGATTATAAGCATGAGCTACTGTGCCCAGCATTTATCAGAGTTCCAAGTAATGGTCATCTGAACCATGGAGATAAGTAGAAAGATTCAAGAGATATGGAGGAAGCAGAATTTAGAGACATGGTGAATGGATATTGGTGAAACAGGAAGAGATGTCAACAAGATTTCTGGCTTAAGTGTCTGGTTGGATGGTGAACCTAAGAGAACAAACAGAAGTAGATTTGGGCAGCGGGGAGATACTGAGCTCGGGATTGGGTCTGAGGCACTAATGGGACAACAGGGTAGAGATGCAGAGTTTTGGATAAACAGGTCTAGAGCCTAGACAAGAAACCTGGGTTGGAGATAAAAGTTTACCAGTTCAAAGCAACAAGATGGTAGATGAGGCCACAAAGAGTGAATGAAACATACATAGAATGAAAAGATGTTACGAATAGAACACTAAAGTTAGATCTGTAGACATGGTATTTGAGAGTCAATGAATATTGCTAAGGATTTTACAGTTTCAAGAGATGACAGTAGCTCCTTCCTTCCCTCCTCCCAGCTCCTCACCAGAAGTGGCCAGGTGCAGATCCTCCAGCAGGAAAAGCAGGGAGCCTTTAGAATCCTGGTGATGCCCAGGCCACGGGCTGGTTTGTGTTTGGCCCTGGACCCCTCTGCTCAGCAGGAGACGGAGGTGGGTGGATCTGAAGGCAGGGTGGATGGAGCTGCAGATGTAAGGGTGAGTTGGCTCCACGAGCACCTTCACAAAGGCTGACTTCCCTGTTGCTGCCTCTCCAGCCAGCAGCACTGGCTGGCCCCCTGACAGGAGTAGGTCCACCACATACAAGAGTCGTTCAGTCTGCAAGACAGAAAGAAGCAGGACTTACTGTGGCAGCTCTAGTGTAGGACAGTAATTTAGGTGAAGATATTGGTCTGGGGGACTTGTCTTAGGGCTGTACTTGAAGCATACTTCATGTATTCTTGTGCTTGTGAAAACATGTCAAATGAAGGGAGCAGGTGGGTTTCGGCTGAGCCTCAAACATGGACTACCCCTAGGATAGCTCTCTAGGTTCCAATCCCAGCTCCAGCTCTACTGTCCTCATACCTGGATAGAAGGGTGGAAGGTGCCCAGAGTGCCTTTGACGTGACTGCTTGTGTACTGGCCAGTGAAGGGGACTAGTGTACCATCTTCAGGGCTTACATGTAGATCAAACACCAAGGCTGAGGGTGGTGGCTCAGGGTAGTTGGAGAGGCAACTAATAGAACTCCTCATGAAGTTATCAAAGAGGGGCCAGAGCCTGCTCAGATGGATACACAGGCAAAAGTGTCAGACAGTTACAACACTCCCATTTGTGACAAACTCACATACTCTACCATACCCCAACAGTGATGTCACATGGATTCCATGGGCCAGTCCATCTCACCCAACTGCATCCCCCTTCCCCCATCTCTGTAGGTACCTGGAGGGAAGGTGGGCTCCAAAGCCCCAAATCAAGGCAAAAAGAAAACTGCTGACAGCCAGCAAGTGTTCCCTGTGCATTTTTGACAAATCGTCGCAGTCAGTCTGGAACCGGTTCAGAGAGCTGCTTTTTGAAGACTTGAAGCTTTGGGCCATAGGATCACTGCAGCTGAGGTCCTCTGCCAAGGTCACCATGGCTAGAATTGGAGCCCCCGAAGAAAAAAATGGGCAAGAGAGAGTAAAGGTTGACCTTATTACTCCTCCTTGCTTTCAGTCCCCCAGCCCAGCTCCACCAGAGAACCCATGCCCCAGACTTCACCTGTACCCCAGCTACCCTCAAGACTCCACCTCTCTTAAGCCAGTCATTCCATCTCCCCACCTGGGCCATGTGCCTTCTCCTCCTCTAGGCGCAGGTGGGGATCAAGCAGACCATGTAAGATGCGGGCCATGCTGGTGACTTCTGCCACACCAGGGCAAGCAGCCTGCTGCCCATGTACCTGCAGCAGAGAACTGGCACCCTGGCGGGCGAGGAATCGGAATGTTGCAGGCACCAGAACTTCAGCCAGGTGGTTGAGCTCACTGACTGTCTGGTGCTGCAGGCGGTACTCACAGGGCAGGGACGCCATCAGGACATTAAGTATACATTGCCAAGTCTGCTCTCCACCACACCAGACTAGGGCACACTGGCCCACCACTGTGGGAGACATGCCTGTTGCATCTGCTATCTCCATCAAGAGAAAGGTCCCTGGGGGTCTCGCTATCTGCTGTCCATTGGGGAGACTAAGCTGGGGAAGCTCACTCAGGAGGCAAGTGATGGAGTCCAGCCAAGCAGCACTGGAGGCTCCATCACATATTATCCAGTGCTGGATCCTCATTGAGTCCACTGTCTGTCTCTTTGGGTCCATGATGTTACATTGGCCAGCTGTACGAAGTACCCTGGGGAAAACACCATGATGCCAGCAGGGACCCTCTAGCCATCCCAGGAACTCCTGAGGGCTGAGGACACTGGGGTACAGGTGAGTAATTTCCACATGCTGGTAGCCTTGGGTGTCTGTCATGGCTGCCAGCCGATTCTGGATCTTAAATAAGCTGTGCCAACAAGTAGTCTTGCCACTGCCTGCGGGGCCCAGGAGCAGAATGCCTGAGGTCCGGCTTAGGGCCTGGCTCAACTGTTCCAGGGACCTCAAAACGTCAGAGCTGGGATGCAGGCCCACCTGCTGCAGCTCCTCCACCATGAGTGGCTTCACCAGCCTGTAGGTCATAGGCTCTGCCAGCACTTGGCTGGCGCTAGGGAAAATCCCAAAGAGCAACTCACGGAGGTTGTGCAGGCGGAGCCCACTGAGAATGCTGAACAGTGGGGAGCGCAGGAGGGCACGCAGTAGGGCAGCCTCCTCAATGGTGGCTAGGCTCTGAGGCTGCTGGGACTTGAGTTCCTCCTTGGTCACATTTAGTGCCTGCACTGTGTCTTCCAGTATCTGCTTGAGCAGTGGCAAGCGGCATGGCAGGGGCCCAGACACCAGCTCACGCTCTAGGGAGAAGAATTTGGATAGGCGGGCAGCCAGGCGGGAGGCATCTCGCATCCCTGCACCCAGCAGGGTCAGCTCTGTCACTTGCTGCAGATCAGGCAATGCCAGTGCCATGGGCCGCAGTAGCAGGTGCAGGTTGGCAGGCACAGCAGGGCTCAGGGCACGCAGTGTCAGGAGACAGCCATAGCCAAGGCGCACAGACACTTGATGTTTCTCAAAGTAGCCACTGCCAAGGAGCTGGGGCTGGGTGGGGTCTATGGTGCTTGTGCTTCGGGAAACCTCCTGGTACAGTGGGGCATAGAGGTGTTGCAGTTCAGCCAGGCGATGGCCCAGTGCCGAGAGCAAGCCAAGAGGCAGGTGCTGAACTGCCTCCAGCAGCAGCCAGGCACCACCCTGCAGGGCACCATTGAGGTAGTTGCTCAAGCATCGGACCTCTGTCTGAGGTGAGCAGGGCATCATCACCAGCTGGCGGCCCAGGGCCTGTGCCAGGTTATTCACTAAAGTTCTCTTTCCCATAACATCAGGACCCAGTATGGTCCCACAGGCTACATCCTCCAGGGCCAATAACAGTACCAGGGCTGGCCGCTCAGGCAGCAGGCTGGGTAAAGGCCCCAGTCTAGGACCTACGTACTCATAATTGTAGAGGAAGGACCGGCCTAGCACATCTATCCAGCATGCAGCTGGTGGTAGAGAGGGCTCAGTAGATGCAACAGTCTTGAGGCTCTGCAGAGGGCTTTGGGGGATTGTGTGGGGTGAACCTAGGTGATACTTAAGTTGGCGGACCCAGTGAAAGTCTGTCAGATCACTGACCCGGTGCTGCTCCAGCAGCTGTGCTATATCCCGGTGAGTCACTGCCATGACCAGTAATGCACTGAGCAGGCTGGTCTGGCGGGGAGAGGGCAGGGGCTGCCCACCCTGGGAGCCCCGCTGGGCCCGCATAAAGTACACCAGGACCTCGAGCTTGCGCATATGCGTGGAAACCATGGCTAGGGTCCCCCACTCAAGCAGAGCCTCCTCCATCTCGGCCCGCCACACTACTTCCTCTGCCACCAGCACACACTGCCATGGGAAAGCCTGAATTAAATCCAACCAGTGCTGGACATAGAGTTGCTGGGGCAGCTGCTTGCAGGCCTCCCCTAGGGATGGGCCCCAGGCAAGGCGGGTAGCCACACAGTCCTGCAGCATGCGCACCAGTGCCAAGCGCAGACACCTCTCCAGAGAGGCCAGCCACTTCGGGAGGTCTGGGTGCAGAGGAAGAGGCCCCTGCAGCTTCACCTCCTCCCCACCCGCCCCCAGCACTGCAAGTGCCTCCATCTGAGTGTGTGTGCTTGGGCTTGATGCCTGGTCATCCAGGTTTTTCTCATCAGTTGGATGGGACTCGAAGCTCACAGCATGCACGTGGGGAAAGCAGCGTTGTACCCATAGCTGGGCCTCACATGACTCCGGTGTGGCAGCCAGCAGGGCTACTAGCTCATTGTCACTGAGGAAGAAGAGGCGGGGGAAATGAGCACAGACCCCATAGAGCACACTCTCCAGGGCCATGATGATTCCTTCCAGCTCCACCGATCCAGCTTGCAGCAGTTGTTGCAGTTGCTGGCCTTGGAAGTAAGGGCTCCTCTTGGCACTGGGCACTATAAGTGACAGAACCATGGGGTCAGCTACAGAGATGCGCATCAGAGTTCGATACTGATCATCCATGGCCTTGAAACGAGAGTTCTGTGGCAAGGGAGAACGCAACAGTGAGGGCAAATACGAAGCAGCAGCTCTCCCTCCCACCCTGAGCCCTGTTATTCAGGAGCCCTTCTTGTCCACTCTGCCCCACCCTACCAGGTCAGCACTAGGAAACTGGATCTTCATCTCATGCAGAACTTTATTCAGAAAAATCCACTTCTGCTGGAAAGTCACCCACACCTTCAGCAGGGCATCTGTATAAGCAGTCAGAGAAACACGGGTGGGAGACACTAGGGTTCTACCTTCTGCAAGGGGGCTTAGTCTGCTCCTGGCCTCTTGGATACATCACCAGCCCAACCAAAATACTCTGCGCAGCAGGACTCAGGGATCTTGCTTGGGGAGCATAAAACTTTCACTGTGAATAAAACCAGATCTCCTCTTCCCAATAAATTGCCCTGAAGGCGATCCAAACTCTGTCCTTCGTATTGTCCCCCCACCCAAGCTCCACCTCTCACCCACATCCCTCTGGGCCATCCTGCCTCGGGCCACACTCATCAGCCCAGCTAGAGGCCTGCACTCACCAAGGCTATGCATGATGGTCACCCACTCCAAAGCTATCTTGTTTAAGTCTCCTGACTTTTGGAGGGCCAGGATCTTGAACAACATCTGTAGACTTTCCTGGATGGAATCCTGCAGGCTGCTATAGTCTAAGGAAGAAAAGGCTAAGCTGGCAGACAGATGGGTCAAGGGCAGGTTTGGGGCAGAGAAGAGAAGAGGGTGACCTTTCAGGGAGGTGATTAGAGACCCTGTTGTCCTTTCTGTCCTTGAAGATTGCACTGGCCAATATGGTAGAACCAGTAGATTAGTGCAATCTCAAAAAGGGGAGAGAAGAAATTCTCTCTTCCCCCAGGCACTGTGGACAGACTCCAGGCCAGCCAATTTCCCTGGCTAGATACTGTGAGTATCCACCTAGTTCCACAGAAATTCTTTGTAAGTACAAGAACCTCTAACCTGGAAAGAGGGCCCAATGGTGCCAGGTCCCAGCATAATACTTCTATAGTAAGAATGTCCATTCTGGCATGAAAAGGGCCCTTTTCTCTCATAGTCTTAGCACTTGGCTCCTTGGTGCTTACAGATTTATCCCATGATACCATGTGAGATCAGGGCTGGAAGTGAGGAAGGGAGACTAACTTGGGTGAAAGTGGGAGAAAAATCAAGAAAGAAGGTTGAGTCAGACAAATGTAGGATTCTCCAAACACCTTGCTGGGGAGAAAATTTTTCAGTCTCCTGTTCTCAGAGTGAAAGAACTTCTCTGTTCTCTAGAGAAGACAATATTGGAGTGATATTTTTAGCCCCTCTGTCTATCTTCTTTACTTGCTTCTCCCTCTTTGAGGAGGTAAAAAGACCTATCCCTTGTGCTCTAAGGGATATTAGGCAGGCCACAATCTTCCTCGCAGCTACCTGAGTAAGTGTACTTCAACTTTTCTCTGCATGTCCACACAGACCTCCAATTCTCAATTGATTTGGGGAAGGTTATATGAAGAGGCCGTGTGAAGTCTCACTTGACCTAGATCCAAGCTATGTCTGCCAACATAATATATCAAAAACATAGTTTCTTGGGGATAATTGTTCTGGTATTGTAATTTCATTTTCATATATCTCCTAGTTTTCATTTGGTTAAGAATCTAAAGGGGAGTGTTAATGATTACTAGGTATGCTCAAACCTGCAACAACTTGTTTTCCTGGAGTAAAAATTAAATACAAATGAAGGGGACCCAAAAAACTGGAATTTATTTATAAAAAATTATGTACTTATTCTCATGTTTAAACTTCAATCACCTTCAAAGTACTCTCCATTTGATGCAATACACCTATCAAGACACTTTTTCCACTGCTCAAAACAGTTTTTGAATTCATCAATTTTGATGCCTTTTAGTGCTTCTGCCATGTTTTGTTACACTTCTTTTACCCTGGCAAAACATTTCCCTTTGAGGATTTTTTTCATACAGGGAAACAAACTAACAAAAAAAAGTCTCTGTGGGTGAGATCGGGTGAATAGGGAGGGTGGAGTGTGGGGGGGTCATGCCGTTTTTGGTCAAAAACTGCTGAAGCCGGGCTCGGTGGCTCAGCCTGTAATCCCGTGCCTTGGGAGGCTGAGGTGAGTGGATTGCCTGAGCCCGTGGATTCAAGACCTGCCTGGGCAACTTGGTGAGACCTCATCTCTACAATAAATCAAAAATTAGCCAGGTGTGGTAGCATGCGCCTGTAGTTCCAGCTACTTGGAAGGCCGAGTGGAAGGATCGCCGGAGCCCAGCGGGTTGAGGCTGCGGTGGCCGGGAGCGGCTACTGCACTCCAGTCTGGGCGACAGAGTGAGACTCCAACTCAAAAAACAACAACAAAAAAAAAAACTGCTGAACACTTTGTGCGGTGTAGGCAAGTGTGCTTGTAAATCACCCACCATGAATTGGGAAAACACGCTGAAAGAATCTCTTCCCCCCCAAAATCACTGAAGCCAAAAGCCTGTTACAATGCTACCTGGTACACTGATGCTAATGGGGTCCTAGAACACTTACCTAGCGGGAGAAGCCTGTACTACAGGGAGCCCACCCTCCAAAAAAATAGTTCCAGGGTTTTTTGGGTCCCCTCTCATATGAAGTTCCATCATCTTGGGCTCATTTGAGTGAATAAAGTCACCAGCTTCATAGTATATGGCCACCACAAAGAAAGAAAGCCTAGTACAGAGAAAGGAGAGAGTCCATAGGGAGAAACCCCAATCATAAAAGTACTTAATACAAATTCCAGCTTAGAGAAAGAGGGGAAAACTGGAAGGAAACAAAGGTAGGGGAAGGGTTGTGAGCTCAAGTAAAGAGTGGGAGGACCCAGGCTAGCATCTGAAGTTATGCTTAGAGACAGCCGAAGGCCCAGACTACCCAGAGCTTTTACTCTGAACTATGAACTTTTATTTATTACTTGTAGTAGCAGAGAAATCTAAGGATGATGCAAAAAAAAAAAGTGGCAGAGACAAGTAGGAGCAGATTTGTAAAACATGGAATCAGAGTCAGGTATGGGCAAAAGGATCAGCATAATATGTGCTCAGGACAAAAGTGGGAAGAGAATCTCCTTTGGATCTTGGTGCAAATATTATCTGCAGACATACAGCCTTTGTATCAGTCAACAATGAAACGTATGAATCCTTAATAAGGGAGACATGGACAAGGAGGCTGCATACCATTTATCAATGTGTTGCAATTGGCTGGTAAAGGCATTATTGACCAAATACTGGACATGGAGAGGTCATAAGGATAAAGATTTGGGTGATAAGGAACATCCATGTTAAAACAGAAAGAACACACATTCTCCTGCATGAAGAAATGAACTAGTTGCCCAGCTGGACTCTCACGTAGCTCGAGTCCACCCATGTTTCTCATTTCCCACTGCTACCATCCTAGTCTAGGTCACTAAAGTATTTCTTTTCACTTGGGTTACACCAGTCATCCCTCTCTGATCTTCTGATTTCCATTTTTTGCCTCCCTTCAATCCATTCTCTATGTTGAAAACAGAGTAATGTTAAACTAAAAATCTTACTAAGTCACTTCCCCACAAAAAACACTTCAGTGGCCCTCCGCTGTTTTCATGTTGAGTAAATTCTTAATGTAGCCCACAAGACTTTGTGTGATCTGACCTCTCCAGCTCCATCTGCCCCATTCCCTCCTCCATTAACTTTTGAACTCCCACGATAGTGAAATATAAGCTTTTAGTGAATGCTCCCCATTCTTACCATAAAATATACTGACTAATGCCTCTAACTCAGCTGAAACATATGGATCTCAAGTGATTCTTTAAAGACTCAAGCCGGGCTCAGTGGCTCAGCCTGTAATCCTGCGCTTTGGGAGACTGAGGTGAGTGGATTGCCTGAGCCCGCGGGTTCGAGACCCACCTGGGCAACTTGGCGAGACCTCATCTCTATAATAAATCAAAAAAAGTTAGCCGGGCATAGTAGCGCGCGCCTGTAGTTCCAGCTACTTGGAAGGTTGAGGCAGAAGGATCGCCGGAGCCCAGCAGGTCGAGGCTGCGGTGGCCGGGAGCGGCCACTGCACTCCAGCCTGGGTGACAGAGTGAGACTCCAATTCAAAAAAAAAGAAGACCCAAACAGTTTTGCTTCTACTAGTTGAACTGTATGCTCACTAAGAGTCAGTGTGTGTTTGCAAATCTACTTATATGAGTTATGTTATAATATTAATTATGGAATTTAATATTGTGATAACCACTGAAATATGGGAAAAGAGTGGCTGTTTCTATGGAAACTATGGAAGTCTTCAGTAAAATCAAGCTGATTAAAATATGCTATTGGGTATAGGCAAGTCAGTTATTAAAAATTGGGAAATTGGCTAGGCATAGTGGCTCACACCTGTAATCCTAGCACTTTGGGAGGCCAAGGTGGGAGGATTGCTTGAGTCCAGGAGTTTGAGATCAGCCTACATAGTGAGACTCCATCTCTAAATCAAAAAGTTAGCTGAATGTGGTGGTGTGCATCTGTAGCCCTAGCTACTCAGGAGGTTGACACAGGATGGCCTGAGCCCAGGAGGTTGAGGCTGTGGTGATTAGTGATGGTGCCATTGTACTCCAGCCTAGGCAACAGAGTAAAACTCAAAAACAAAAAAACAAACAAAAAAAACCAACCTGGGAAATAATAATAAAAATCCAGAAACATTCTGGACTCAGACAGTGTCTTCCATGTAGCACCCATGCTGTCTTCACCTCCTTGGGAGCCCCCCTCCACCTTCCTCTCTCTACTCAATACCTGACTTCTGCAGTAAAGGTTCTTCCCTTTCTAGGAACTTTAAAAGTGTCTTCATGTTGCTGCCCAACTTTACAGAGTGAAAGCAGAAATAGACAATGTATCAATGCAAGAAAGGCAGTAAGGAACGGTTCATGGATCCCAAATCAAAGAAAAGGTTTTGTCATTAGGTTACAAGGTTAGTAAATTAATGTACATGCATACATTCTGAGCTAAAATAAAAATCTTAGCCGGGCGTGGGGGCTCATGCCTGTATTCCCAGTACTTTGGGAGGCTGAGGTGAGAGGATTGCCTGAGCCCGTGGGTTTGAGACCAGCCTGGGTACCGTCTCTACAATAAATCAAAAAATTAGCTGGCTGTGGTGGCACATGCCTGTAGTTCCAACTACTTGGAAGGCTGAAGCATAAGGATCACCTGAGCCCAGCAGGCCGAGGCTGCGGTGACTGTGAGTGTGCTACTGCAAGTGCAGCCTGGGTGACAAAGTGAGACTCCGACTGAAAAAAAAATCTTAAAACATGTATGCATCATATTTTATGGCTTCTCTATTTGACTAATTTTTTAGATTTACCAATTGGGTTCCAGTTGTGATGGATAAGAAAATTTATTCTCTACTGCCAATTCCCCAACTACGTCATCTTGGATGCTAGAGAAAGGATGTCTGGCATGCCCTTTCCACCTTGCAAAATTGGCAGAATTTTACTTCTTCAAAAGTCAGCATGAGGCCTCTGCCTAAGGGAAGACTTCTTTAAGCCATCCTGGTCCTTTGAGCTGGCCCTCTCTCTGGGATTCAACTGCCCTCCATAAGGGGCTTTATCGTGCACTTATCCCTATACTATTGCCTGTCTCTCACTGGGAGTTTTCAAGGGACAGGAATGCTGTCTGTAAACCTCAGTCTCCTGTGTTTAGCACAGAGAAGGCAGGTGAATTTACAGGGAAAGAATAAAGAAATGAATGGATGCATGAGATGCAAAATCAGACAGCAGGTGCAATCTAGAGGACAAAGCATTGAAAGGTAAAGAGAGGTGACCATGAGGAATTTCTGAGTACACCCAGAAAAGGAAGGACCTTTGCTGAAGGAGCCAGGCATTGGGTGGAGAGAAGGTGAGGAGGGGGCTCCCAAGGGAATTAAGACAGTAGCAGAGCCACATGGAAGACGCTGTCTCAGAACAGACTGATGTCTCAGGCTGTCCAGTAAAGGTGGGACTCTGGCTAAAGAAGTCAGATCTGGCACGGCTTGGTAGATGTGGTGGATGAAAATGGCCCCTAGCAGGAGGCTTTCACTGAGCCACAAGGGCTGAGACTCACCTGAGAGGATGAAGGTGCCACTGTCCTTGCCCACTACATCCCACTGGGGGCTGTGGAGCATTTGCCTCTTGGAGTGCTCTGAGGCTGAGGTCTTGAAGGGTACATGCAGAATGAAGTTGAGCAGGCGCAGCTTGCGCAATTCCCAGTACCACTGCAGTCGCCGAAGGGTCTCTTGGGCATGAACTTGTTCGTTTTCGTACTGCCAGACCTGGAACAGCTGGGTCTCAGGAACCAGGACTGGGCAATGGCTCAGAAGCTGGGGCTTGGGGATTGGGTCTGAGGCAGACCTCAAGGGCCAGGGGTCAAGGGAGTGGAGGTCTCAGAGATGAAGGGGGAATGGAACCATCGGGCTTCAAAGACAGGTCATCAGCAGTATCTAACAACTTTGACCCAGGACCACTGCCTTGAAACCCCCCTGCCTCCTTTGCAAGGCTCTGGTTGAACAGACAATACCTCAGTCAGCTTGTGCTCTTTTGGGACGGGGCGTAAGTATTGAGGGACATCTACCACTCTGTGTACCCGCAACTTCGAGGCTGCCACTTACTTCCCCCTGGCGGGGGACATACTCTCAGTCACAGAAAGTCTGGAACTGCCTGTGAGATCTCCATCTGGAGACTTAAGGAAACTGTTCCTACCCTTTAGGCAGGTCAGCAGTCTCAACACCCCATCCACTCACACACCAGCATCCACTTCCTCTTGTCTCAAGGGGCTACTGGGCCTTGACTTGACTTTATTGAGGGTCCTGATCTTGGACTACCTCCTTCCCTCCCTCCTGTGGGTCCCACCTGGTTGATGCGATCTGCAAATTCCAGCAGTGGACAATTGAGCAGCTGGCCCAGTGTTAGGAGTTCTATATTGTGGAGACTGCCCAGCCCTAAGGCTGGAGGTAGAGAAGAAAAGTCAGAGTAACACCCAGTGTGTGGTGGAGTCCAGCCCAGATCCCAGAGCCTAGTCCTACCCTTAGCCCAGAGCCCAGATCCAGGACCCAGAGCCCTGCCCAGCCCAGCTCAGACCCCAGACAGCAGATCTCAGGGCACAATGTAGAGCCAAGAGCTTAGAATCCAAGGTCAGAGCACAACTCAGAGCTCAGAGCTAAGACTCCAGTTTGAGCCCAGCCCCCAGCAGGGAGGACCCCACATGATAGTGATAGAGGTTAGGCACTTTTGTCCCTATGGAGGAAACATGGCTGCAGTATGTTGGAAAGGGTAGGGAGCAACTTAGGGAGGAAAGGTGTATCCAGCAGGAGCAGCCAGGGACTGAGTTGCTGCATCGCTCTAACCTCTTTACCTTTTCCCTTCCCCTCCCCTCGGACACTAAGCAAACACACCTCGCAGAAGGGACTGGCAGGTGGGGTTCTGCAGCTGGAGGCTGCCCAGCTTGGTGAGCAAGGGCAGGTAGGTCCGAAACTCTTCCAACATGCGCATGCAGTGCTGCAGCACTGGGCTGTGCAGCCTCAGGGTTGCGCTTATCCGCGCTGCCTCTGTCAGCCAGACATCTATCTTCTCCTGGGCCATCGCCAGGCTGAACTGCAGAGAGAAGGGCTTACTGTCAGTTTGAGACCCTTCCCCACCCCCACCACTGCAGTCCTCCACTCCTAGGCAAGAGCTCCGAGGATGGGTGTCAGTACCTTGGCAAAAGCCATGCACTTCCACTCGCTGATGTTTTCAGAGATGACTCGGTATAGGTGCCAGGTGTGCTGCTGCTGCACAATAGGACGGCTCCCACAGAGTGGCGAGGACACGGGACTCTCATTCCCTGTGGGATAGGGCTGGCTGAGACCTGGGCTCCTTGGGGCAGGGGGAGGGGGAGGGGAGTTGGCAGCCAAGAGTACAAAATGACAGAAAGGAGGGTCCAGAAAGTGAGGGGCTGGAGGGACGCAGAGTTCCAAACTGTTCAGTTCAACAACAGAGGTGGGGTCAATCCAAGGAACAGTTACTCCAAGGAAAGACTATCTGGGAAGACGTGATGACAGCGAAGGGGAAGGGGTCTTCTATTAATCTCCATCTCACTCATTCCATTCCAGTCACACTGGGCTCTTTACTATGGCTCAGATACTCCAGGCATGCTGCCTCCTGCTAAGGGCCTTTGACTGGCTGTTCCTTCTTTCTGGAACATCCTTAAGAGAATCACATGACTTGTACCCTCACCAACTTCAAGTCCTTGCACAAACAGCACCTCCTTAATGAGGCCTATGTAGTCTGTCCTATTCAAAATTCCTATCCACTCTCCCTGGCATTTTCAATTCCTCTTACCCTATTCTATTTTTTTTTTTCTGTGCTACTTATTACTTGCTAACATACTACATGATTTGGTTATATTTTATGTTTATTATGTATTGTCTTTCTCCCCCAACTAGAATATTGGGCCCATTAAGGAATGAGTTTTGTCATTTGTTTGTTGATGTGCCTCAAGCCTGGTACACAGCAGGCTCTCAACAAAATGTGTTGACTGAATGAATGAGTGAATGAACTGTCAGTCCAAGAGAAAGTTCAGTGAGATGAATATGAAAAGAGATCTGGTCCACATAGAGGACCATCAGAGGTAAATGGTGAAGCTTCCTGTCGTATTTGTCTCTGGCAATTATTCCCTCTTTTCATCTTACAAGCTACTGCATTGGTTCTTAATCAATTATTTATAATCAGTTGTGAGACATGTATCAAAAGTAATTTGTAATTAACAATAATAGGCCAGGCTCGGTGGCTCAGCCTGTAATCCCAGCACTTTGGGAGGCCAAGGTGAGTGGTTGGCCTGAGCCCATGGGTTTGAGACCGGCATGGGCAACTTGGTAAGACCTTGTCTCTACAACAAAAAATTTTAAAAAAATAACCGGGTGTGGTGGCGCACACCTGTAGTCCCAGCTATTTGGAAGACTGAGGCGGAAGGACCGCCAGAATCCAGCAGGTCAATGCTGGGGAGGCCGTGCCACTGCACTCCAGCCTGGGCAACAGAGTGAGATTCCAACTCAAAATAATAATAATAATAATAACAGTACTGAGGTTTTTAGTATACTTAAAAGACATCAGACCATAACCAAGGTTATTACTCTAAGATTGCCATTCTTGTTCACTTGAATTCCAGTATACTTTCTTAAGTGGGAGAAAAAGTGATAAAGTTACTCCCAAATGCTGGGAGTCATGCATTCTACACATGTGAACCTCATCAATTACAGAGATCTCAGAATATTAGGAAGCTGAGAATCACTAGGTTATCAAAGCTCTGATATAACAAAGAATAAAATGACAGTAAATCTAAACTCTTCCAATCTTTCTTCATCTAAACTCAAAAGATCTGGCTAGGGACCCATATAATCTTTGACATCAGTTATTTCAGTGCCAAATATTAGACAAATAAACAACTTCCTCTGTAAAAAAAAAAATGGTAGGCATGATATCTCCAAACGCATGAAAAGACAAAGACAAATTAGGGATTAAGAGTATATGTCTTTTGATAGACGTTTTTTGTTATCTACTCAGTAATTTTCATTGCATTTTAAAACTTTTTATCTAATGTGTTCAAATTTTTTAAATTCTAAGAAAAAATAGTAAAACAAATACCTGTATACCTTTTATCTAGATTCACCTTTTATTGATATTTTACCCTTTTACTGTGCCATCTGCATTCACATGCTCTGTGTATGGGCATGTATATTATACGTGAATTTTTTTTCTGAACTATTTAAGGACAAGTTACATAAATCATGGCCCTTTACCCCCAAATTCTCAAGTGTGTATTTCCCAAGAATAGGGATATTCTCTTACATAACCACAGTATAATTATCCACCTCATACATTACACTGATACAATATTTTAATCTACTGCTCATATTTCAATTTTGTCAGTTGACCTAATAATATCCTATATAGCCTTTTTCCCCTCAAGTACAGCATCCAGTCTAGGGTCCAGTACTAACTTATCGTGTCTTAGCTTCTTAAAATCTGGAACATTACCACAGCTTTTCTTTGTCTTCTGTAACACAGACACTTAAAAAGTATACAGTCCCCTTTTGTACTTTTTGTTTGTTTCTAGAAAGTTCCTCATGATGTGTTTTTTTAACAAAAATGGCATTTGGGTTCAGCTGGACTACTGCAGAGGTGATGTCATGTCCTATGTCCTTCATTGGTGATGTTAATTTCAATCACCTGGTCAAATTGTTGTCCAATTTCTCCACTAACCAATTGCTGTTTCTTTTTCTTCTTTTGCAAATAGTAATATTTTCTAGGAGAAATTCTCTAAGACAGTGCAAATATTTGACTCCTCATCAAACCTGCCCCAGTTTTGGCATCAAATGATGATCCTTACCTGATCTGGTATTTACCATGATGGTTGCAAATGATAATTTTCCTACCTCAGTCCTTTCTCACATGTACCAGTCACTTCTTGACATTCTACCATAAGCACAAGTCCTCATTTCACCTTTACTGATTTATCTATTTATTATTACTATGGATAATAAACTCCTTTATTCAGTAGCTTAGAATATATTACTGTGCTTATACTGGTACTCAAACCGTCCCAGATTTAGCAAGTTGGTATCCCTTCTGCATCCTTCTGACATGCTTCCATCACTTAAAAAAATTTTTAACACTTCCTTAATTTCCGGCATAAAAAGGCACTTTAGGTTCATTTTGTACTTAGCCTGTCACAGCCCTGGAATCACCCATTTCTCTGAGGAGCTCTGGTTCTTTTGGTGAGGAACAGTATTAGAAACTAAGATCTGAGCACAGCATGGCTTTCTGCTACTGGGTATCTTTGTTTCTTGTCCTCTTCAGCAGAGCTAGGAAATATACAAGGTGTGACAATTAAGTTCGCGAACTCATCCTAGAAAAAGTGCTACATACCTCATTGCTGAATATCACTATGGTCACCTTCACAGTACTCCCCTTGGGAAGCTATGGACCAATGCCAGAACCTGTCAAAGCAATTTTGGTCATTCTGAAATGACCACAGAGCTGTCGGCATATTACTTTTGATGTCCTGAATGTCATCAGATGTCTTATTTTTAATATTTCCTTTATCTTCAGGTAAAGAAAAAAGTCATTGGGGGCCAGATCAGGTGAGTAGGAAAGTGTTCCAATACAGTTATTTGGACAGTGCTATCAATGTAAGCACACTTAATTCACAAACTTAATTGTCAGACCTCAACAAATAATGATGACAGCTCTTCAAAGGTGACCATAGTGATATTCAGCAATGAAGTATGTAGCACTTTTCTAAGATGGATCACAAACCTAATTGTTGGACCTCTATTGCATGTGTATATACACATAAGCATACACTTACAGGCATGTACTTGTGCAAATAACCATGCATACATATACAATATATGTGCTTTAAAATGTAATAGGCCAGGTGCAGTGGCTCACACCTGTAATACCAGCACTTTGGGAGGGCGAGGGGGGCGGGTATTGCTTCCACCCAGGAGTTTGAGACCAGTCTAAACAACAAAGCAAAACCTCATCTCTACAAAAAAATTTAAAAAATTAGCTGGGTATGGTGGCATGCACCTGTAGTCTCAGCTACTAGGGAGGTTGAGGTCGAAGGATTACCTGAGCCCAGAAGGTCGATACTGCAGTGAGCCATAATTGTGCCACTGCACTCCAGCCTGGGTGACAGAATGAGACCTCAACTCAAATAACTAAATAAATAAATAAAATGGGAAATAGAGAGTAGATACAATAGAAAATGGAAGTTTATAAGACAAGCTTACAACTTTTTTCCTAAAA